>JAGKTI010023812.1:0-14639 GCA_018397915.1 Birgus latro
AGTTGTAGCCCCAAGTTCATCCGAATGTGAACCCAGTGGACTGCAGACTGAAGTTGCCCAACTCCTGCTGTCCACTATCCCCTTTTTAGGAGACAGGGAGGGAGTTAGAGAAGGTTTACATAACTGGGTAGAAGAGTCGCCCAGCGGCCCAGCTACGTCAGTGCCACAGTTCGTAGGCGCTTCTCTACAGCAAACTCCCACCCATTTTCTGTCCAGCTCTTTAATGCAAGGGCTAACCGATACGCTCAGTCCTTTACGTACGCAACAGGTCAACTCTGAAACTGTCTTGTTCTGTCTGTATTTCCCTCTGCCTATGACCTCCAGTCTTTTACACGCAATGTGTCCAGGCATATCGAAATGAACGAATCTTTTTTTTTTGGGGGGGGGGGGGGGAGAATTCTTTTTTTCTTTTTCCCCCCCATACCAAAAAAAAAAAAAAAAAAAGCACCAGTCATGTATCATCATCATCATCCAAGCCTTTATTGCCCTATCAGGAACGTAGGGGTCCGAGGCCAGGCCACTGTTAACTTAAGATTTAAGGCGATGACCAGCCGCTCTTCCCTAAGTAACATTATGTGAGTAATAAATCTTAACCACCCTTCAGAAATAAATCCCTATGAGCCACACCCAGCTGAAGCGCCTTAAGCCACTAGACCTCCAGGCGTTCATTTTTTTTTCTTTTTTAGTAATGACCCAACGTTGTCTCCTGGACTACGAAAAAATCACTTGGCTCGTCACGCGGTGAAGACTGGCCTAAAGGTTTCACTATATTAAGTATATTAAGCAAGTGGATGGTGGCAGCCCCCTTCATGCTACCGTATAGGGTAGTCAGCATCATCATCATCATCATCATCAACATCAAAACGCTGGTTCTTACCAATAAATGGGTTGGAGAGGATCCATAAATAGGAAAATAAACTGTCAACAGAATATCTACCGCATATCCATTCGCTGATTGCTCAAGCCGCCCCAATTCTAGCCCCACTTCGTAGGGAAAACCATTCACACATTATTTTAACATGCTTCACAGAGCCTGTTGTAAAGAGAAAATTCCGTCGACTGCCCAGATGAGAGGTGTTGCAATTGTCATGTGTTTCTCCTCACAAACATCATCCATCCATCTCTGTCCTTCATCCATATTCATCTCTGCTCAACGCCCATAAATCATTTTTCACACAAGCAATGGCCATGTCCATCCCTATTCTCCTTGCCCTTCCACTCCTCCTTCCATCCTCAAACTCACTTTGGTATACGCTTTTTACCTGCTAAACCATGTTCATTTTTCTCCATATAACCATTCCTGCAAGGCGTGTCCTCTTTTTCATTTTGATCAGTTAACTTCCCTCCTCCACATCTTTCACAGACCTCTACATTTCCTGTCCTATCCAACCTACTCAACCCGCACGCACCCCTCAATAGTCTCATATCCATTATTCCCACTCTTGACTCTTCCGACTCGTGTCATACCACTTTTACACCAATACATTATTACGGATGTTACACACCTTCAATCAGTCCTCTTGAAGCCTCTCTGCGCTGCCCTCTGGTTCGTATCGAGGCTTCCATTGCACCAGCCACTTTATTTCTTTGAGTCACTCTGATCGTCTTTTCCTTTCAGTATTTACCTCTCTTTTCCATCACCGCACCGAGGCGAAGGAATCCTTAGGAAATCGCCAGTTCCAGCCTCACTCCTTTCATCAGCACATCATGTTATAACTGGAGGAGGCGAAAAGCAATAATGTTATTAAACAATTGTCATAGTAGCCACTACCAATTTTCATGTGCATTTTTTTTTACAGGTAATCTAAATCTAATGCCATACTTATAAAAAGTCTGTGTCACACCATGTTGATGGCCCCACTCGCTTCTTGATTTCTTCTCTTTATTTGACAAATGGCAAGCAAATTTGGCTATGAGATGTATAGAGTTGACTCCACAGATTTTCCCGCCCGCGCTTTGTTGATCGGGGCTGTGTTATGAGAGGTGCATCCTGAAGGTACTATATAGCTAAACTGGATTATTAAATAATAACTTGGTGCCGCAACAACTCGGTCATATGGAGCCGAATAAACATTAAAACCTTCATACTAGAATAAAATCAGTATCTGCTTGCAAGAACTGATAACATACAAAACGGTAAAAAACAATTAACTATAAAAAGTTGGAGGAGGCCCTCTTCCTTCATAAGATTAAAAATGTCAGCCGGATAGCTAGAATTCTTCCCAGCATAGAAGACAGACAGTAAGCACCATCTGTCCCCCGATTCCTTTGGAGAAACCTCTGACGCAGGTCCCTCAGGCTCGGACATTCGACCAACAGTCATCACAATACGGGTGATCGCCGCCACACATTACGTACCCATGAGTAAGCCGTGAGTGCCCAATGCCAGGCATGGAGTGGAGAACTCTCGGCAAAACCACCGTGTATGAAATCCCTCTTAATTTGTTTTTAAGAACAGCCTCCCGCTGTCTTTGTCAACAAGTACGACTCGCAGACCTCAAGAAAGGAATCATACCGGTAGCAGGAAGTAGATAGCTGGCAGTGGGTCGTTGAGTTGACACGGCTTTAGCTAATGCATCCGCCCTCTCACTGAGATGTACAAACCAAGGTATTAACGACACTGGAGGGGCCGCTACCCAGTGCAGATCCGTTCGCTGTGCACGCCTGTCGCCTGGTGATGAACATAGGAAAACGTGGTTGGCATTCTCATCACGATATTATCACCTTGTTAACCAACCACACATCTCCTCCGATCATCCAGCTTCTCTGTCCATGTTTCTAACTGATAGAATAGTTTTGTTAGTTATATCTTCCCTACACCAAACACCGCATTAGGATCAACAGGTCTTTTGCTGTATGCTTCCCTTTGTAGTCCTTTGTACCCCATTAGATCTCTGGGAAATCTGCTACTTGATGCCGGAATGGCCAGCCCTTGAGGTGGTGAGTGACTGAGTGGGAGATTGAGTGGGTGAGAGAGTGAAGGTGTTAGTAACGAGTGGTAAGGGTAGCATTTATTTATATACACGCTGGTGGATTCCCTGACGGGGGTGGGAATTCCCTCTCATCCTCGCTCTCATCACATGTCACTCCTCTAGCGTGCCACCTGTTAACCCTGTCACTACGATCAAACATTAACTTAGTTATTTTTGGATATCCCCGGATGATTTCGCTCAACTAAAGGAAAGATCTCTCTCATGGAAAGGGTTAATGAAGGTTATATCTAGATTCTCTAGTTCGAAATTTATCTCCTAAACTGAATGAAATAGTCTGGTAATGGCACGACTAGAAAAAAGAAAATGTCTTCGTTGCCCCCATTCACCCTCTCACTTCCATATACTCCCTTCAATCATTTTTCGTCTGGTATAATTCGTCCACCTATCTTGGAGAAGCTTTTCGTCATTTTGCAGCCTATTCCCTGTAGCTTAATGACAGGCAAAAACAATACTATGGCCCAACACCCTTTCCTTAGTACTTTTTCGTGACTAGCAGGATAAACTAGTGCCAATCACTTGTTACTGCTCAGCATTCAAGATGGACGAATGATAACTCTAGGCAAAGCTAAAGTAAACAAAGTAGTTTCATCCACCACGCCCAGTGCTCCTCTCTGCCAAACCCTCCACCTCATTCCTCGTCTCTCATTTGTCTGCCCACCCACCTCCTACCGCCTTTCCCGTTCCCCAGGTCATTACTTTTTCACAGGTTATTCAACTACAAATTTCTCACAAATCTTTCCTCAGATCACCATTCTTTACCCATCACATTTCACCCACCACCAGCCAGCCTTCTCACCCATAATCCCCAACCTCCCTCGCCTCCAAATCACTCCCCACCACCACTTATCCCCACCACTCTTCCCCGTTACATTTACCAACATCCCTCTCCCCCACTTCCCTCCCCCATCGATCCCCTTCACCCTCTCCATCTCATTCTCCAACATCCCTCTTCTCCAGTTTCCCCACCACTAACCTCCCCCACCCTCACTCATCACAGTCCTGTCCACAACCTCTTTCAACTCTCCCTCACTGTCTTTGCATCTCCTATTGAGCTTCAGCCCTTCACTACGACGACACATTTGATCTTACTGAGGCAGCCACCATATGACTTTATTTAAATTGGAAAGGAACTCTAACAACGAAGAGTGTGATAAAAGCAATACAGTACTAAACACCTCTCCAGTTTGAAATGTCTCTAACTGAATAAGATTGTCTGATAGCAGCAAAACACAGTGAAAATTCTCCAGTCGTATGTGCCTTCCCCTCAGCCCCAGCATCCCATCCCCTCAGTCCCAGCACCCCCTTCCCCTCAGCCCCAGCATCCCAGCCCCTCAGCCTCAGCACCCCCTTCCCCTCAGCCCCAGCACCCCCATCCCCTCAGACCTAGCATCTCACCCCCTCAGTCCTAGCATCCCCTTCCCCTCAGACCTAGCATCTCACCCCCTCCGTCCCAACACCCCATCGCCTCAGTCCCAGCATCCCTCTCCCCACACCGTCCCCTCACCTCCCCTCTCACCCCTCACCGCCCCTCTCACAATATTTCCCTCTTGTTCCTGAACACTCACAGGGTACATTAAAAGACCTGGATTTGAAATAGTCTGGATCGTATGCTAGGGGAAATGTGGGGCTTAGAAAAAAATTAATAATATCTGCCTTAACACTTTCACGCTCATATGACTCACTTTCATGGCTTAATTAATCTGACGTTGGCTAGAACAGAATACTAGAGTTGTTCTGACGAAGAGAGGGTTAGTGCAGCCAGTAGGTATAAATCTAAGCCTTTTGTCATTCTCACCCCCCCCCCTTCCCCTCCCCGCCTACGTCTTCCCCAGCACATGTCCAAAAATAGAAGGAATTATTGGCACATATTGAGGTTTAAACATAAGTGAATGATTCTCCAGAATACTTCGTCCATTTTTATTTGGCGGAGATTTTCGTCTTTTTGCAACTTATTTCCCGTAACTCAGTGGCAGAGGAAGACAATACGACTTCTCTCCACCTTCCACAGAGCACTTCTTCACGATTAGCATCGTATTGTAGTTTTAACCTCTGTTCCAGCTCAGCTCTCAAGATGACGGATTACAATATTAAGCCAAGTTAAAGTGAACAGTGTATAATTACTGGATAGTCATGTTCAGATACAGGCCAACATTCGAGCCCTTTCATCCCCCCCCCCCCGCCCACTTAGTCTGTTATTGGTTAAAAAATATTAACAGAGAAAGTTGGTGAAGGGTAACCAAATCTGTACCTTATCCGTCCTGTTGAACCGCTGACTCAGGCTGGGTGTCAGACAGATAGGCATTTTTATTGTGACCAGGCCATGACGCGGCATTCTCAGTCGCTCGCTATCACTCTGTGCCTACCAACTAACACCCATGGCCGCGTCTATTCTCGCGTCATAATCCAGCTGATATCAGATGATTTTGTTCAGCTTAGAGTGTTGGTGCTGGTACCAGTTACCCTCTGATTACTTCTAGCATTCTCTGCCAGATACCGCCAGACATTTTTATTCAGCTCTGAGTGAGTCATGGGGAAATGAAAGCGTTACTATCGGTTCTTTTAATCCTCTCATAACTATTAACCCTCTGGCTGACGGCAGCCAATATTATTCAGCCAAGAGTGATTCATCGAAGCCTGAGAGTTGATTATATGTTAAACAAGAAGCACCTGGGAAATGCAACACGCGACGCTGTACGGACGGTGTAAACGTCAGGCTCACACGATTAGTGGACACCTGTGCTTCTGTGGTATGGTAACGAAGAACTGTTGGCAAATAATCGTGTAGACGTGATGAACTAAAGCACCTTCCTCGCTTTTAATCTATTGTTTACAGCGACCTTTCCCTGCCCTGTGTCCTTGACCTTTGGCTGATTGCACTCACAATCTAATAGTTTCCTCCTTACCTGACCCCAAATCCAACCATCATGTTTGGTACAAACTGGATTAAAAGTTTTTAACCTATTCAAAAACCTTCCCTCCAAGTTTGGCAAAAATCGCATCAAAATTGTGTAAGTTGACCTTGCCCTTGACCCATGACATTTTTTCAGCCAAAACTAATCGCCTGTTCCACTGACGGCATTGAATCGTTATACTAAATTTGGTGAAATTCCTTCCGATAATATTTTCATAATCATTCCTTACAGACAGAGAGAAGGACAGACAAACACACAAAGTAAGCCAAATGCTTAATCCCTCGCGCTGTGAGTGCGGGTGTAACAATCTCAGGCTCATATGGCTCATTCCCATCTGAAGAAAATCGTCTGGCATTAACTACAGCTGTTCCGACAATGAAGGGGTTAACACATTTCCCTATAATCTTACCACATCCACCCTGGTTAGCTTATTACAATCGATTTCATATATTTATCTACCAAGACACCTCATAAAGCAACTAATTTCACAACTCATAATTAATATACAAAAAAGGATATTAGACTTTCCAACATATCCATCTTTGTCAGTCTTGTGTGTGTGTGTGTGTGTGTGTGTGTGTGTGTGTGTGTGTGTGTGTGCCAGATATCGCTTCATTTCACCTTGAGTTTTGTGGGAGGTCACTGGTGGTGTTGCAGTGAGTGTTGGTGTGTGAAAAGAATCTGTGTGAAGGATGATCAATCTGGGTTAGACTGACCTTAATCCTCATCAGGCCAGTGACGTATTTATCACTGTGTTTGGTCAGACGATTTTACTCAGAACAGGATACATTTTTCGAGCTGGGGGGGTTAGCTTCAGTCTTCATTAATCAACTGAACACGAGAAATCTGTAGCAGGAATAAACTAAGAAGAAATCACCCACTTCAAGTAGTTAATTGAAGAGGTCGTTGTCCTTCAGTGCTGCATGGGAGACTCGTGTCATGTTTATTTTGTCTGTCATATGTAATAAAATTAATATAAAAGAGTGGGCAAAATTTTATGAGTAGTCACCACTGCCGTTTGGTCGTGGTGCTTAGCTGGTAAGTCAAATGCCGCAGATTTGAGTCGCTGTGTAATTTAAAGTGGTGAAATTAGTGCCAGTACTCTTCCATAAGCACGATGACATGCCATGAATATACTTTTACTATCGCCAATACTCTGTACTACAGTACGTGAAATTTCCCATTTGCAAGTAATAAAATGGCTAACCACCCAAGGTACAGCAGTGATATAAGGTGATGCGCAGTAACTCGTCTGCTGGCACGCGGTGAAAACAAGATTTGCTGGGGCTTAAGGAATGAACTGACGACTCCATGTCCAATAAACATCAAGAACATACTAGTGATGGTCGAAAAGCATGTAATGTGAAACATGCAGGCAGGAACTTGGAGGCTGTAGTTGGCGCACCCTGGTCTGAGTCCTCGGCGGCTTTATTGCTCAACACACACTTGCAAACGGTGCGGTAACACATCCATCATTTGGAAAGCTTGTCGAGCATTTGACGTGAGCTCTGTTGTGGGGAAACATATTGTCGTCACTGTATATTTTCAATCAGAGGCCGCAGTCCGTGTGATCCCAACTGCATCAACTCGATCTCAAACTGGTCTGGCAGGAGAGACAACCCCCACGCGTGAATAATGTCCAATGCCGTGTCAGCTGTGCGGGTTCAGTATTTGATCTTTCCTCAGCGCCATGTTTACGTTGACTTCGAGGATTTCGTATCACCTCTTACTTAGCGACTTGTTTCGCCTGCTGCACCTTACTATCCTCTAGTTTGTTACTGAAATAAAGTAAATGCTCTCGATATTGAAAGAATTATATAGCACACAACCTATAAAAATATAAAAGAAAAAACAGAAAGAAAACTCCTGCTGATCTCATGCCCGTATTCTAGATGGCATAGGAGACATCGTGGCACCTCTTACTCAGCGATTTGTTTTCCGTATTACAACTTTACATCCATTTTTAAGCTACTAACACAAATTATAATGGAAAACAGTAATAGATAAATAATGTAAAAGATAATATTGAGATGTAGTACACAAAATAAATTGACATGAAGAAAACGTTGCGAAGCCCTCCGTGTCAAGGAAAATGCGATTCCCAGTGTCAAAGGACCCATTTGTTGTCATGTCCTGTACAGAGTTTTCTTTTTCTTTTTCCTATTTTCATTATTTTGCATGTGAGCTCCACCCCCAGCTTACCTCCACAACTGTTGCCATCGTGTACGTCATATGCCGGGCTGTGTGGGTCGAAATACACACACACACACACACACATACGCACACATACACAGATGAAGAAGGTGGAGGGTGTGCCAATGATGCCAAGAAACGGGGAGCCGGAGGGGGAAAAAAGAGCGAGCGAGCGAGTGATCGAGAGAGAGAGAGGGGGGGGGGAGGGCGTATGTTGTAGGGGAGGGGGGGAGGGAAGTAGTATTGCCTTGGGAGTGGCTGGGAGAGTAAGGGTGAGAGTGAGAGGAGTGCCGGAGGGTTGGGGGAGGGGGAAGGAGAGTGGTGACCCAAGGGGCGTATTCATAAAAGATCTGAGGCATTATTCACGATAAACAAACCTCCATGTCTATTCTGACATATTTTACCCTTCCCCTCCCCAGGCGGCTCGGAGACGGGTATTGTTTTCACTCTATTTGTCTGTCTGTTTGTTGACAACTTTACGCTAAAACAAGAAGTGTGATTTTGACAAAAATTACTGGGATGATGGACTATGACCTTTGGATCACCTGATCAAATTTTGGGCCAAAATGGGCCAAAGCCCAGGCAGTAGGCCCAAGAAATGTACAATGTAACAATCATTTTTCGCCATAACTCCATTCAGATTCGTCATATCGACATGAAACCAAAACCTAAATGTGCTTCTTTCAAATATGCTTCCTACAACATCTCTCATTACATCAGGGGGGTCACCGTTCAGTTAGCAGTAGGGGGGTCAGTGTCAGGTGGGTCGGGCCTAAAATTTCAAAAGGGCATAAAATCGTCAGTTTTCACCCGATTTACTGCAAACTTGATACGTGACATCTTTGACTAGATATCCTGTTGTGTTTATACGTCAGCACTAAAATGACTGCCGGGGACGGGTTTGCTGTGCCCGGCACCGCTTCTTGTTTACTCTAGATTGGGCGTGCTTAGATTTTACCCAAGAGAGTTTATGAAAACAGAGTGAACACTGCCCCTTAAACTTCCATTTTCTTGCACAAGGAATATGGCGGGTCTTTACACTTAACCACTTCATTATGATGACGAATTCGTCACTTACTTTGCAAGACGCCAAGCAGAAAGAGCATAGCAAGCATACACTGCTGTTGTTGGAGAAAGCTTTAAAATAATAGTTCACTACACTCAGTCTATTAATTCTGAAGCACCCATTATCGCAGGACATACTCCCAGCCACCAGAAACTCCAGCCCATCCTACCCACTCCCATGTTCACCACACCTAGCACTTTATTCCCCTTTGATGGTTTCACGCAGCCACACAGGTCACGCTGTTGACAAGTGTGTGTGTGTGTGTGTGTGTGTGTGTGTGTGTGTGTGTGTGTGTGTGTGTGTGTGTGTGTGTGTGTGAGAGAGTATTTCCCCGCTGCCGCCAGACCATTTCATTTACCTAAGGATACGCTTTTCCAACTGGGTGGTTAAAACGAGTACTGTATATTATATCCTTAGTTAATATCTCTGCTAGAGGCTCTGCTAAGGTAAATATAATCACCTGGAAGCTATCTGTTTATCTATATACCCAGGCTGTTTCCCCCAAAGAAAGGGAGGTAGCCAAGACTGATGACACACTCCCAATTTACTGTTCCACACTCACACATTTATTCGAATCTTAGCCCCAAAGGGTGAAAGGACAGATCCTCACTGCAGTGCAGTCAGCGACATCCGCAGCAGGGCCTGACAGCAGAGCTGCTTTACCCCTGCCACATCATAATGGACCTGACCTGATCAACTGATCAGACCAATTGTGGGAAAATATCCCCTTGGGGCCGTGTCACCATTTATTCATTCACAGTTTCTCTCCAGTCATTCCTATCATGCACAGCCACTCTTCCTTGCCCAACGGACATCCCTCTCGCATCTAATGCTCTCTTCACACTATTCATACATCCTAATCGTGAACTTCCTTTCAGCCTTATATCTCTCACATCCGATCTAGTCATCTTTTTCACCAATCGCTCTTCGTCCATTCTTTCCATATGCCCAAACCATCACAACACTCTCTATTCAACTCAATCAGCCATCTCCCTCATAACTCCAGTTCTCCTTTGCAATTCATCATTTCTCACATGATCCATATGTGTCACTCCACACATACTCCTGACACCTCATCTCCAGTACATTCAAACTTTTCCTTTCTGCTACATCCATATTCCACGTTTCAGCCCCATATAACGCAGTCAGTATCATTACACCCTCATACAGCCGTCACTTTATATCCCTTCTAAGTGGACGACATCTAAACACTTTTTTCATTCCTCCCAGCACCTTTCCTACTTCATTCATTCTAAACTTCACTTCTACATCTATTCTTCCATCCACAGCAACATGTGACTCTAAATGCTTAAAACACTCTATATCCTCAAGCAACTCACCATTCAAAACTATATTCATCCTCCTACCATCTACCAACCTCGTACACTTCATCACTTTGTTCTTATTCTCATTTACTCTCAATTTTCTCCTTTCACACACCTTTCCAAACTCCCCTACCAGTTGTCTCAGTCTCTCCTAATCAGCCACCAGTGCAGTATCATCTGCAAACAGCAGCTGATTCAGATTCCACTCTCTGCCATCAGCATTCACCAGACTCAAATCTCCACCTAACACTCTCGCATTCACCTCCCTTACATCACCATCCATATAAATATTAAACAACCAAGGCGACATCACACATTCCTGCTGCAGCCCCACTCTCACGGGAAACCAATTACTCACAGTATTCCCCACTCTTACACATGCTTTATTATTTACAGAAAAACTTTTCACTCCTTTTAACAACCCACCATCAAGTCCATACAATCTCAAATCCACAAAGCCTTCCTATCATTTCTATCATACGCTTTCTCTAAATCCATGAACGCCCAAAACGTATCCTTACCTTTTGCTAAATACTTTTCATACACCTTTCTCACAGCACACACCTGATCCACGCATCCCTTCCCTCTCCTAAAGCCACACTGCTCATCACCAGTCACTCCCTCTGTACCCTCTCTAACTCTCTTAATTAACACTCTATCATACACCTTACCTACAACACTCAGCAGACTTATACCCCTAAAGCTAGTACATTCATACTTATCACCCTTACCTTTATACAATGGGACCACAGAAGCACTTGCCCAGCCAATCGGCACCATACCACTCACAAAACACACATTCAGCAATCTTACTAACCAGTCAACAATAGTCGCTCCACCACCTTTCAAGCATTCCATAGCACACCCATCCATACCTGCAGCTTTTCCTGCTTTCATCTCCTTTGCTGTCCTTTGCACTTCCTCCATCGTGATCAAAGAATCATTCAACTCTCCCAACACATTTATTTATTGCACTCTTCCATCTGCCACAATCTCAGCCTCCCTTTCCTCCTCTACATCTAACAATCTTTCAAAATATTCTGCCTATCTCATCCTTACTGCATCCATCGTACGCCAGGTGGGAAAACATAGCACGGAACTCCATGCGTTGCCCAGGACACGGCGCGTGGAGCCAGTCCACCATGTGTCCCTTTTTTTTCCTTTTTTTTTTCTTTTTTTTGAGTTTTCTAATGAAAGTAAAATTTTATTGAATTTGTACAAAATTTTTGAAAGTCTGTACATTTAATGACTAATGTGGCATATATTTCTAGCTGACATCATTCTTATTCATTCAGCATGCCTTAACATAATGAAATAAATGTGTTATCGTAATGCCATAGAAAGAAAAGACACATTATCATTAAAATTAAATGACGAAAATTCAGGTTGAATCTGTGTTCAGAACATAAACAATATTGACATTTATATTCAGAAAACCCCTGAATGATTAACAAATCAAGTAAACATGAGCATAAACAAGATTGAGATTTTGTTGTTCATAATCATTATCGTCAGATAAATCACTGCAAGAGTCAATATCACATCAGAAATGGGAGGATCTTCTCCAATTCTCCCCCCTGACTGTAGAATTGCTCAACAGGCAGTGGCATGGTCAATAATATCAAGAATCTGAAAAACTATATATATATATATTTGTTACACGGAATGCTAGGTGGGGTACCAGACGATCCCAATGAAGTTTGCTGCCTTGTCACTCCTAAACTATAGTATTTTTTTTAAATTTTATGTGCCTATGAACAGGCCAGATCCCTAAAACAATAAGTGGCTAAATGGCATCTTATTAAAATTTTGGTGGGGTCAGTCTGACCCCGCACGGAGTATGAAGGGTTAACATTCTTCCATCCTCGGCTTTTACTCACTCTTCCTTCCCAGACTCTTTCTTTCGCACCCTTTTCACCTCCTTCCAAAACATTTTCGTATCCTGTTGAAAATTCTCCGTCAGTCACCTTCCTCACCTCTCATCTGCTGCCACTTTAACATCAACCACAGCCCTTTTCTCCCTATTCCTCTCCTCCTTATACCTCTCATATGACACTTCATCCTTCCTCTGCAGCCACACTTCAAATGCATTTCTCTTCTCAGCCGCAGCCATACTTATTTCGTCGCACCACCATTCACTTCCCTTTCTTACAGCACCACCCATTCGTCTCACACCACACACCTCTTCCGCATGCTCCATCACAGCACTCTTAAACAACAGCCAATCCTCCTCTACACTGCCATTTTCTTGATCTTTCACTGCATTCCACTCATCCAACTTCTCCTGATACTCTATCATTTTCTCTCTTTTTTCCAACTCACTCACTTTCAAAATCTCCCTGCCACACCTAACTCTCCTAGCTCTCACAAATCTCATACCTACTCTCAACTTTTCCTCCACCAGGTAGTGGTCAGATATACCTTCATCCTCCCCTCTCAAAACTCTCACATCCAACAATCTTCCTCTTACATTCCTGCACACAACCACATAGTCCATCAATGTTCTGTCAACAACCCTTCCACCCTCCCGTCACACCCATGTATTCTTATAAATATAATATTATTTCTCCTCAAAGTATTCCCAATCGCCATTTCTCGCTGAACACACATTCCTATCATTCGTTCCCCATTTTCATTTCTTCCAGGTACACCATGCATAGGCTACCAACTACACCTTCAACTGTTACATTTCCCACTCTAGCATTCAGATCTCCCATCATTACCACATTCACCTTTGCTCCAAATCTCTGCAGACACTCATCAACATCATTCCAGAAAAAACTCCCTCTCTTCTACATCCCATTCACTATAAGGCCCATATGCATTCACAAATACCCACAACTCACGTCCAAATTTCGCTTTCACCCACATCAGTCTCGATGACACCTCCTTCCATTCAGTCACACATTGCTGCACATCTGGACTCACTAACAAGGCCACACCTTCTCTCGCCCTTCCTCTATCAACACCTGACATCCTTCCATTCACACTTCCAAACTTAGAGTCACCTTTCCTTTTTCATCTTTGTTTCACTCAAAGCTAATACATCCAACTTTCTTCTCACAAACATTCTCCCAAATCTTCCTTTTTAGCCTCACTCGTACTACATCCACGCACATTCACAGACCAATCTTCAGGGTACAGGGATAACTCATTCCCCCATCCCTTTACATGCCTGCCACAGGATCTGCTAAGGTAAATATAATCATCTAGAAGCAGCAATAATAAAACATACACACACATACACACTGACACACACACACACACACACACACACACACACACACACACACACACACACACACACACACACACACACACACACACAGGATGGGTTTGTTATTGCGTTCATTTACCCCTTCCCCACCAGACGTGCTCGAGGTGAAGCAGTTGAGGGCAGGGAGAAAAATGGGCGGAAGAAGGATAATGAACGAGAGAGAAGAGGAAGGGGAGAAGAGGTATAGGAGAATGCACTTGAGAAGGAGAGTGAAGGGGAAAAGGAGAATGAAAGAGTGAAGGAAGAGTGAACATGAGAAGGAGGGAGAACGTAAAAAGGAAAGGTGAACGTGAGAAGATTGAACTGCAGAGGCAGTGTGAACGGGAGTGTGAAAGGGAGATGGAGGATGAACAGGAGAAGGAGTATGTGGGGGAAGGCAAGAGAGAAGGCAAAAGGAACGATAGAAGAATGATGGGGCGACAGAAGGAAAAGGAACGAGTGAAGAGAGATGAGGGAAACGAGGAGGATGAATGGTAGGAGGATGAAGAAAGGAAGGAACGTAAGAAAGTTAGGCGAGGTGCAGAAACAGGGATATATGAGAGAGAGAGAGAGAGAGAGAGAGAGAGAGAGAGAGAGAGAGAGAGAGAGAGAGAAGGTAGGGTATTAGCTTCTTACTACTGTGACGTGGCTTTATTTTCCTATTTTATATCACCAGACGATTTTACTCAGCGCAGGAGACACGACTGGACCTGGAAGGGTTGGGAATCGATTACATTAACCCCTCCACTACCAGGACGCTCTCTACGCTGAATAAAATCGTCTGATAACAACAGGAGTAAGCTGAAAATGACGTTATGATGATAAATACAGAGACGAAAGACTTGATAAGAAAACACAGAAAATTAACTGCCTTACTATGACATCGTGCGTGAG
>JAGKTI010023813.1:1142-14639 GCA_018397915.1 Birgus latro
AACAAAAAGTTACTCCTTCGCTGAATAAAACTGTTTGGCGGTAGGAAGTACATAAACGGTATTATTCATCGTGTAGCTAACAGTTGTTTCTAGTCTTTATCAACGAGAGCTCATTCCAAAACTCAACGAAATTGTCTCGTGGTAGCAAGAATAACATGTACGGGACGTCTTTGCAGCGAATGGATTAACTTGCTTTTGTCTTAACACACGGGATAGTAAATGACAAGGTAGTTCGTGGCTATACTGGCAGTCCTAACTACATGTGAGAGATTAGCTTCATAATAATGAAACTCTTGTCCTGAAACTGGTACTAAAAACTGGAAGAAACAGCTAATCAGCATTACAGGTAGCAATTAAGCTTATTATGCGTTTTTTTAACCTTACAATAACAAAACAACATTAACAATGGTGAATCACAACAAGAACTTACTGTATATTCTTCTGTGGATTTGGCACCAAGATACATCACACAAAAGAAGTTTCACATACATTTATTTAAGTCGTGGTTTGGGAGAAGGAAGGAAGGAAAACACTATATCGTGAAAACGGACAGTCGTTTATAGTTAATGTTTGGGTTTTAAAATATCTGACCATAAGATCTTTCCCGTCAACAAAGTTCGATATTGGGGGGAGGGGGTAATTAAGCATTTTCTGTTCGTGCTCGAAAGTTGAACTGATTAGACCACCGGACGTCGTTTATCAGATTTTTCCCCGCAGGATGCAAAATATGATTCAATGTGACCACAAACGAGCAAAGTTTGTGAGCGACTTGTCTAATGCTTTTTTGTAAAAAGGAATAGTTTTACAAAAGTTGCGCTGGAGGAAAAAAACTGTGCGTCATAATCACGGGCGGAAGACAGGACCCACTGGGATCTTTGCTGAGAGATACTGAAAACAGAATTTTTACCAGACTAACTTGCACTAGCCAACCTTACTTTAACATGGACGTTAAAACTAACAGGCGGCAAGGGAAATATTTTAATTTCTACTGAATCGCGGACAACTGAAATGGGTTAGCAATACAGATCTTAACAATTCTGCTTTAAGCTCAATTTTTCCAAGAATTTATGGTAATGATCCTCACTACATACTCTCTATCCGAGACAATATTACGGTTATTAGAATTAGTTCTCCGAAGAAAGGTTTATTCACCACCCATGCTTAATGACTGAATTCTGACAAGGAAAACTGCAGATATTTTCTTTAACAGAGACAGTCTTATGTACAACGTGCCAATAAAGTACGCATATCACTGCCTCTGCCCTCCCGCACAGACACTAAAGACAGAAATGAAAATTCAGTCTGACATTCGCATAATGGACAAGTCACATCTTTTCTTGTCTCACCTCATTTCAAACAGTTCTTAAGCATAATTCACAAGGCGAGAGTTCTCTACCGTGTACTGAAAATTTTCGGAGAGAAATGTAGGATAACATAAAAAAATATATAGTCTTCGCCCCCAATCAACCCAACCCAAGTCTGGCCAGAGAGCTCAGTCACCGGGCGAGTGTGGGGGAATAAAAGCTGGGCGACTCATCAGTACCCAGCACGAACCCAGAGTCGTGTGGTCGAGCGCGGACTGGTGACGAGCTCTCTAGTGGGTGGCTTAGGAGGGCGGAAGAGGCGTAAAGAAATTCGGACTGGACACATTTCTCGCTCTTTACGTTCGTTTGTTGATGGAAGTCCCGTTTGTCTTCACTGCCCTCCCTTCCCTCATCAACATTCTGTTCGTGCGACAGAGTGTGGGTTGGTGACGAACTCTCTGGTTGGCGGAAGATACGTAGGAAAATATGGACTGAACACATTTCTCACTCTCAACATTCGTCAGATGCCTGACTTCTTCGCGTTCCTTTTGCTCAACACCCAGTTTTATGACTGTATTTGGACTGGTGACGCAAAAGCATCGTGGCTGAAGAAAAACTAACACACGAGGGTAAGAAATACAGATACGAGGCCTTTTTTATTTTTACGTCAGCTGTTGAAGGTCACGCATGCTCGTATCACAATCTCCTTGCTCATCAAGCCCCAGCACAAACACCGAGTCAAGTATGGACTAGGGATAAACCCTCAAGCAGACGCAGAAACTAAGGTTCAAGGATGAGAAATTCGGATAAGGCCTACTCATTTTCCTTTTCCTACATCAGCTATTGATGATTCTGTTTGCCTTAACCACATCTCATTTGCTCATTAACACAATTCGTGTTATGGACTGTGAATTAAGGATGCTGCTCTCTGGTGGTGGAAAGCGGTTGCTAGTGTAAGAGGTCAAGATTTTTCTATTGGTCACCTTTTTCATTGTTTACTGTTGTCATCTGCTGACGGTCTTGCTTGCTTGTACGACCGCCTCCTAGCCGATCAATACATAGCAAAACCCATGACTGGTGTGGACTGATAATCTTCCTTGCGGTAGGATATATGTTAACAAAGGGGTAGGGTACAAGAGGAGGAAATTCTGCCAAACCACCGGTCTCTCTCTACGCTATGTGATCTGTGGAAGGTCTAGTATGCTTGTACCACCAACCCCTGACTATCAACCTCCAGTGAAAACCCCAAAGTCGAATTCGGAATGCTGACGAACTCTTAGTAGCAGATGTGCTGAGGTACAAGAATAAGAAATACTGACAAGATTAATTTCTCATTTATCAACGTCAGCTCTTGTATCACTTATCCCCAGTTCAGTAACATTAACGCAAACCAAGAGTCGAATGCTAGCTGGTGACAACTCTTAAGCAGTAAAAGAGGCGGTAACTGAGGTACGAGTGTAGGAAATTCTGAACAGGACACATTTTTCCTTCTTCGTTGTGTGAGCTGTGGATGGTCCCTTTGATCTCCTGTCTTATCAACACCCAGTTCGTGTGGTGGAGTGTGGAGGGGAAACTAACTAAAAGGTACGAGGATAAGAAATTCCGAGAACACTCACTTTTCTCTCTACGTTATTTCAACAGAGAAAAGTTTCATTGCTCGTACCACTTCCCCTGGGTCATCAGCACACAACACAATCTATGGGTAGGCAGAAGAGGCGTTAGCTAAGGAGCACGAGAGTAAGAATTTCGGACAAGGAACATTTCCCTTCCTACGTTGTGTTTATTGCTGAATATCCCGCTTGTTTGTACATTCAGGGAAGTATGTGTCCTTCTTAGATTGGGTGACAGCATCGCAAAAACTGAACCATCCGAGACATGCATTAGTTTAGTTAATATTATGGCTATGTTTCGCTTGTTAAGAAAAAATAAAAGAACCTTTAGACAAAACGAGGACATTGCTGAATTCCCTGACCTTCACCTGGCTCATTAGCGCCCAGCACACACCCCACGTCGAGCGTGGCCTGGTGACAAACGCTCTTGTCTCTTTACTGTTCTTGTTTTTTCACTTTATTTTAGCTACGTCAGTTGTGTTTCTTCAACTTGGGAGAGCACTAACGTAGACAGAAAGTTAATGAAGGCTATATATAATCGCTACAGTTTGAAATGTCAGTATAATCTAAATATTACAATCTGAGGACAGAAAGAAAAGGTACGACAGAACTAGACGCGGGAGCATTACGACGCTTCGGTTAATGCTCTTAACGTGGTGTGGTGTGGGTAATGTGGAGTTGGAGGGTGACTTCGTGTGATGTGTTGTGACAGGGTGGAGTGTTGTAATACGATGTGGTGTGGCTTCGCTGAATTTACCAAAGTCGTTAATAAGAGACAGACGGACAGAGCAGGCCCTAGAGATATTCCTGCATTAAAAAAAAAAAAAAAAGTGGCTAACAGATTGGAGGTAACAAATGGGAGAGGAAAGACTTCACCCTTTAACCATTTTCACTGTAGCGGCGCATTAATATATTTTTGCTACTCCAAGACGATTATATTTGATTAAGGAAACCTGCCTTATTCACAGAGATAGAAACAATCTCGATTAAACATAACCCCTGCGAGATGTCTCCATGAAACTAAATAAAATCGTCAGGTAAGAAAAACTAATTACATCTGGCGTCGCCGAGCTGAAAAGGTTCATTCTTTCACTAAAATGACCTATTCACCAAGTTTAGTCAAATCACGTTACTACTACAGATACGTAGGAAGGATTTCTTGTACTGAAATCGTCGATGAAGGACGTATCATAAATAAAATCCACTACAAACAGCTAGAATGGGGTAAAACAAAAAGACATCCAGGGGCTTAAGAAGTTGAATATGTCGGCTGTTAATGATCATGTGTTACCTCCAGGGAAAAAAAGTTCGTCCTCAACTCCACTGCGTCTGCTCGTACTTTATAATATTAGGCTTGTCCGTCACTTTCCTCCCTGGCGCATCATATAAACAGAATAGTCTATGAGTTAGGATATATAGCCTACCAAGCCTCTCACGGAAAAGGAATATGAGCTAACAGAGGGAGGTGAGAAACAGAGAAGGTGAAATATCTGGTGAACTTTTACTTCGGCTGCACCTGTCCCACCTTCTCTGGAACATTATCTCGCTTGCAATTCCTTAAGGCCTCGTTAGCCAAGGTTTTCTTTCAGTCTTTACGATTTTGTCTCCTTTACTTTATTGCATCTGGTTGAAGGGGGGAAGAGGAGGGTGATAAGAGAGAGAATAGGAGAGGGAAGGGAGAGGATCGAGAACCGAGGTGAGAGGAGAGAGGAATAAAAGGGAGAGTGGAAATGGGGAAGGGTGTGGAAAGGGAGTTCAGACATTGCTAGACGATAGGGAAAACGGTGAAGGTTCTAGGAGGAAAAAACAAGAAGAGTTGGTAAAGAGGCTACGAGAAAAGGAGGAGGTCGAGAACGGAGGTGGGGAGAGAGAAATAAGGAGACTGGAAGGCGGAGCAGGGCAAGGAATGTGGTGCAAGAGTTAATAAAGTGAAGGGGATATTAGAGAAGGTTCTGAAGAAAGGAAGAAAGGGAAATGGGTGAGAAAAGGGCCGACATTTGAGGAGAGATTCGAAGTTAGGTAAGGGAAGAGAATGGGGGAGGGGGGTTTGTTACAGAGAGAAGAATGAGGAAGAATACAAAGATAAGAACTTTCGAGCAGGTTCTGGAGAGGGTGGGAAGAAAAGTAGGCCAGAGAAATGAAAGATGGGGATTTAGATCGAGAAGTGAGATGAGAAAGGAGAAGGTGACCTAAATAAGGATAGGAAAGTGAGAAAAAACAAAAGTGACGGGCACTGAAGAAGGGTGTAATAAAGAAAGAAAAGATAAGTGAAAAAAGGGGAGGTAAGAGAGGATGAAAGATTTGAGAACAAAACTACTGGAGAGGGATGAAGGAGGGGATGGAGAATTATTGTTAAATAACACAATAAGGGTTAAAACGATTAAAGGGACAGGAGATTAAGTGTATAATGACAGAAGCATTGAGACCAGGGAAAGGGATCGAGAAGAGAGGTATGGAGAGAGGATAAAGAGAGATGAATAAGAAAAGAGTGAGAAGAAAAAAGAAAAAAAAAAAAAAAACTGGAATACAAAGGAACACAAAGGAAAGCAAACAGCAATAGACCTAATGGTCCTTTCGAGGCTGCTTGTTAGAGAGTAGACTATGACTACGAAATCTAATTCTACATGCTGAAGGATAAGGATACTAAATTTAGCAAGAAGACTCCCCCCGCCTCCAAACCCTCCAGGAGAAAGTGAGATGGAACACCATGCAGCATGGAAAAACCGACATGGAAATTTCATTGAAACGACTGAAAAGGAAAAGTTACATTCTCTAATACTTTATCTATAAGCTATCAGTTTGAGTAACCTGAAAGAGAAAGTAATAAAGTTAATAATCAAATAGGTAAATACTTAACGCATGACATTTTGTACATTATGGAGAGGGCACAAGGAGGGAAGAAAAGAGAAGTCGATGTGTGATGTGAGCAGAAAATAAGAAAAGGATCGAAAAGTCGGGTGAGGAGAGAGGAAGGAGGAAACACGAATAAATGACGAGGGAGCGAGGCAATAGAAACTGCACCAAGGCTATGGGAAAGGTCCTGGAGAAGGAAGGAAGAGAAGTCGATGACAGAAGCGAGGAGTGGGAGAGGATGAGGATCGAAAAGGAGGTTGCGAGAGATGAAGGAAAATGAAAATTTTAAATAAGGAGAAAGGAGTTAGGAATGGTGAAGAGGCGAGGATTCTGGAAAGGGAAGAAAAGAGGCCATCGAGAAGGGCAACACGAAGGGCAGTGAGAGGTCCTAGAAGCGGAGGGAGAAATGTCAGAGCCAGGGAATGGAACAAAAAGAGCAGAGTTAGAAGGTCGTGGTAAAAAGGGAACGGTAAGAGGCTGGAAGATGGAGTGAGAATTTTCGAGGAGTGGAATGAGAAAGTGAAGGGTTGGGTTTGGGGCTGAGGGAAGTGTGAGGCTGAGTGAAGGTGATACAGATTGAGGAGAGGTTTGGAGAAGGAGTGAGAGGTAGAAGAGAAGTATGAAAGAGGGGCCGAGAGGTTTAGGAAAGGTGTGAGAGATCGGAGAGATACTGGTAGAAAAAAGTGAGAGAGAGAAAGGTGTGTGAGTTGGGAGAGGTGCGCCAGTGAAATGAGTTACTGAGAAAATGTGTGAGGGAATGAGAAGTGTGAAAGTTGAATGAGAAGTGTGGAAACAGAAAGAGAGGTGGTAGGAGAAAGGAGTGAGATGTATGGCAGACAAGTGAGAGGCAAGGAGGTTGAAGAGAGGTGTGAGGGAGAACAGAGAGACAATGAGGGAGGAGGAAGAAGTTTAGGAAAAGTGTGAGAGGATGACCAAATTTGTGAAGGAATGGGGAACCGTATAAACGTGGTTTTAGCGGTTTGGGTGGTGTTTTAAAAGAGGAGTGTGGAGTGTGATGTTAAGGATGATAGTTGACCGTGAGAGAGAGATATGGAGACAGAGAGAGACAGAGAGAGGGAGGGGGGGAATCAAGAAAAGGTATAACAGACGAGTGACAGATCGAAAAAGGCATGAAAGAATGAAGAAGACAAATGAGGAGACTGATTGAGAGGATTGAGGGAAGGAGAGAGGGGAGAAGAGAAGAAAGTTGACATAAAGAATCAAACAGTGTAATGACGGGGCAGAAGTGAGGGAAGGTTCAAGACTAGAGCGGTGTCAAAGGTCTGGAAGCAGTAAGAAAGAATTGCAGAAAAAAGGGCGAAAGAAAAATAAATGTGAAGCGATTAGAGAAGATGCCGGCGACTGCATAAGCGTGGACGAGAGTAGAATTAAAGAGTTAAGAAGTGTTGTAAGGAGAATGAAGCGGGTGAGTCAAGACATGAGCGAAGGCAGGAGTGAGATTCATAAAGAAGAAATAAGCACATCGTATCGGCAAAGCTATCGACGACATTACCAGCAGGTGGCACGACCGTCAGAAGAGCAACTGAAATGGGATATGATTTGCCCATCCAGGTCGTTCAGATACATTCTGGCTCAGTCATTAGTTCATACAGGTTCAGTGCTATTTAGGTTCAGTTGGATCAATTAAGTTCTAGTTAGATCCTTTTAGATGTAATTAGGCCCGTTTAGGTCTATTAGATCCATTCAGTTCGTCACATCCATTCATTTTCAGTCATACCAGCTCATGTCAATTAAGGGTCATTCAGTTTCAGTTAGGTGTATTTTTAGTCTCATTAACGTCAGATTGGTTCACTCAAGTTATTCAGATCCATTAATTCTTAGTTGGATCCATTTAGTCAGTCCAGAGCCATTCAGGTCCGTGCAGATCATATTAGTACCCTCCACATCAAACAGACCCGATCACGGCCATTCAGGTTCATTTAGACCCATTCGGATCAATTCAGGATGTTCGCACCCATTCAGGCTCATTTATAGCAGTTCAGATTCGTTCCAGGCCATGTAGATCTAGTTCAGTTATTCACCATCTCTGCATTAGTTCACACCCACTCACAGCAATTTACGTCCAGGCTCCGCAATTCATGTCAGAATAAATCTGTTCTAGTCATTTTAGCTCAGCAATGTTCAGACAAAAATGGATTAACTATGGCGATTTCAGGTGATTTCATATAATCTGAGTCCATTCTTTTCACATAATTTGAGTCCATTCAGGTCATTTCAAGTCTGTGCTTACGCTATTACACAAGTCTGTGATTACGCAATTACACATAGATTAAAGAGATGCCAATTAATGTCTTTGTCAAAAATCAGCCTAACGGATGCAATGGTTTATGAGATATAACATTTAATTCATTTCAGTACTATACTCAGTTGTTGTTTTTTTTTATCAAGGCGAAGATGCACTTGACAGGTTGGTGATGATTCGCTGAATGCAACATTGTTTCATGATCTCTTTATTATTAATTGACAACATATATATGAGGGAGAAATTTGAGTTAGTAAATGTTATTTGGACATGTTACATTCAGCCAGTTATCACCAACCTGTCAAGTGCATCTTCGCCTCAGTTAAAAAAAAAAACAGAGTATAGATAGGGTAGGCAAAGATGTGTCGGCGGGATGGATTGGGGTAGTAGTCGAGGGGGGGCCACGACGAGATTAGCATGCTCTGTGGATCTGAGCGCTGTAGAGCAGTCCTGAAGGTCATTGTTTTTGTGGCATTCACTACTGTAGTTAGAAATGGGAGGAATAGGTGGGGAGGGGTGAAGGAGATGAGCCAGTAAACTAGTAAGTGGCGGAACAAGCTGGGAGAAGTATGTGATGTGGAGGTTGCTGTTACATGTGGTCCGATACCGTGCAAATCAAAAATGAGGGAGGAATAATGGATGAGGTTGGCAGAAAGGAATGGGTGGGATGGCTGGGATAGGCTAAGGTGAAAGTGAGTGGCAGGTCAGGGCTGAACACGTACACTTAATGGAGCTGACGTTGTAGTAGGCGCGGCAGTGGCAGTGGAAGTGCAGTGCTTGGAGGAGAAAAAAAAAAAGAAAAAAAAAGAAAAAGAGGGTGAGCAGAGAGCACTAAGCTGTACGACGGTGATGGTGGTGAGTGGTGGTGATGATGTCAGGGTAAAACGTCCTTTGAAGGTGAGTAGAGTAATGCAGATGGCGAGTCTGGACGTGAGGATGGGAAGTTTAATAAGTGTCTCCAAAACACACACACACACACACACACACACACACACACACACACAAAATGCAACCAAGTAAGTACGCATCGCTCTTCTGCAGAAAACGAATGCGATGGGAATAAGAATGATACTGAAAGATCAAGAACTGGAACGAGAAAAGAGAAAGGGGAGAGAGAAAAAGGGGGCGGGTAATAAGAGTGCTGAAAGAAAACGAGAAAGGCAATAAAAAAGTTAGACATGAAAATGAGCGAGAAACTGGAAGAGAGAAGAATGAAAAGACAGAATGAGCAGCGTCAAGAGACAGGAGAGCAGAATGCAAAAAAGGGAGCAAAGAGAGAAAAGTGAGATACCCCAAAAGAGAGGGAGCAATATGAAGAGAGAAGAAAGAGAACTGTGAGAGGAACGAAAGAGGAACGAAAGAGTAGACAATTTATTCAGAGCATTTCGAAATGGGCGAGAAGAAAAATGAAACAAAGGCAACAAGAAAAATGAGATAAGAATGCACAGAACAAAGTAGCTGCAGGAGTAGTTGAGAGAGAGAGAGGGGGGGGGGGGGGGTCCTATGAATGGTAGTAAGAGAGAGAGGACACCGAAATGATAACGGCAAATATATAAATGTGAAAAGAATGTGGAGAGAGCAAGGCAGAGAAAGGGGAAATAAGAGCTTTACCAAAGAGCCGAGGAGAGGAAAGTGGGAAAGTTAAAAAAAGAGGAGAGAGAGAGAAGAGTGAGGGGCAGCGTGAGGAGTGGCGTCCTGAGAGTGGTGGGATGAGGGGAGGGGGTTAGGAGAGGGAAGGTGAGGTGAGGTGAGGCTGCAGCTTTGAGGGGATGAAAGCCGTGGGGAAATTTGAAAAAGGATTTGAGGAGGGAAAAGCCGGAGCTTCGGTCCGGATGAGAGGGAATATGTCAGAATTTAGGAGACAAGGCTGGTGGTTCGTGGATTATTTACTTTTTTCCGCTCTCTTGTTATTAGACAGCACGAAGTTCTTGAAAAATGATAATATTAATCGTGATTTTTTTTTTGTTCTAGCTAACGTCAAGTATATTTAGTACACAACATCCCAGCAGTGAAGGGGTTCACGAAGACTAACTCCTTCCGCACGAATAGTCCCATCAAAGCTAAACAGAATCATCTGGAGGCAGCGCTGATATACTTTTCACTCCTACATAATTACACAGACCGAACTTCCTGGAGACTGAGAATATTAACTCCGTCAGTACATTTGTGGTGTAACACATTTTCACCGGGCGCTCTGAGGTTAGTTCCCCTACTTTATGAATTTCTTATTCCCGTTTCTGGATCTTGATGACTAATGATGATGATGATGATGAAAAAACTTAACTCTAGGTGTTGCCTTAGCATTCGTCTTGTGACAAACACTACATGACATTATGCAAAAGAAAAAGAGATAACTTCCAAAAACAGATTTCCTTTTTATCTGAGATCGTCATCAGGTGGTTTGGACAACTGAGGGAGAGAGAAGCACCAGAGACACAGCTGAAGGAGCGATGAGGGGAAAAATAATGGGAGAATGATTAAGAAGGAGATTTAGCTAACGGTTAAGAACGTCATTAACGACAATCTAGTATTGCCATGTGTTGCTAGAACGTCCACCCAGACACCCTATATACAGGTAGTCCATACATTGCACCCCTTTGTTTCTTAGCTGGTGAATTCTCTTGTGTTGTGAAGACGCCTCATTCAGCTTTACCGATGTTCCCCTGGAGCATTTTTTCCCTCTTCCCTTTGCCTTCTTCATGCTGTATGGTACCATCTTTTTACATCTGTTAATATCCTGGTTGACTGGTAATGTCATAAGATAACCAACATGTGCCACTCCTCACGCACGTACAGTAGAATATGTCATCCCAGCACAACATATGATATTCAAGGCCTTGGACGCAATGTAGGGTCAACTCGGCATTTCGTGAGTAGAATGTCCTACACAAAAACATCCTTACCCAGGCAACTGGAGGTATCGCAACGAACGTTGTCACTACTCGACTTTTTTATGTTTGTTTATATTGTGTTTTGCTAAAGAAAAATATTTGCAAATGAACTGTGATTTTCATGTGCAAATATCTAAGTTATGAGTGATAATAAGTCACTGGGTAATACTGAGAATGAATACGATGTTACACCGTGTGTAAACGGAAAAAATGTCTACTTTCTTAGGCACCGCACATCAAAATCTTTGTAAATGTAGCTGTTATTCGTTTACCTGCACCAGCGTTATCGTAAACGATGTCTTTATATATATAAATATATAAATCATGACCTGACACGTTGCTTGAAAAAAGAACCAGATCAACTGCAACACATTCATAGGCTGATAACTGCGTGATGATGATGATGAAAGAAGAATAAAATAAAAAAAGAAAAACTCGATTAAAGGAACTTTGAGAAAATACTGTGCCGACGTGAACACGAGGATCTTCCTCTGCGTCCAATGTAAAATGAAACCTGGCGGATCACTCTGCACCCGTTGCTGCACCTACTTCTGGTCAGTTGGTATGCCTGAGTAGAAGGTGGCTTCAGTTCTACATGTAGCAGGAACTGTATATATGTCATTCAGATGTGAATCATATTAGCAATATTTATCCTTAAAATTTTGTCGCTGTCCACAGTCACAAAACACACAGAATGGAAATGTTACACAACCACGCACACATTGAATGGTACCATGACAGTGTTGTACGAGAATGTTATGTATACAAACAATAGGTGTACACCTTCATCCCATTGGAGTTCTACCTGCATGTGATGTACCATTAACCCGAGGCATCCCGTCGACGTACGGGTACGTCCCAACGTTTTGTCAAGGTGACACCCATCAACGTACCTGTACGTTATGCAATTGCAAGGTCAGTCATTTGCACATTTTTCAAGTTTCACGGGTTATTTTTGGCAGGCATATGTGGGAGACCTTCCTCTACATCAGGGGTTCTCAACCTGGGGCACGCGTACCCCCAGGGGTACATGAAAGGAATTTTGGGGGTACATGACAGGTTTCTCAAAACACTTCGGTTTTGAATAACTGCAAACCTGTTTGTAGAAAGTGGCCTACATGTGCTAGGCTAGATGTGTCCTCCACTAGAACCAGGACACTAAGTGACAACATTAACAAGGAAATTCTTGGAGTTATGTCATTTGAGAGAAAGCTCTATTGGACTACACTGCCACACAACCTTGCAAACCCATAATACAATAGTCACCCTTGCTCGTTTTCTGTCGATCACGTCTCTCCTCACGCATACCGAACAGGTACCAAAGTGAGATGTAATGTTCGCCTCTCACTGTCACCCACTCACCACTCTTCCCTCACTACCCTCACCCTCAGGTACGTTGAGATCTGCTTCATGGTTTCCAGTGTATTTGTAGTCTGATTTTTTTCCTCGTTTAAGTTGTCATGGATTTTGCTTGCGGCTACGAAGTCATGCGCCTACACTGCAGCCATAATAACTGGTAATGGTTTCATGGCCAAGTTTGTGGTTTTCAATTACGTGGGTAAGGGGTACGTGACCAATACTTAAAGACTTCAAGGGGTACATAAGATTAAAAAGGTTGAGAACCCCTGCTCTACATGCTGTCAAGCGGGGATACTGCCTGGCCCCACATGNTACGGGTACGTTGCAACGTTTTATCACGGTGACACCCATTGACGTACCCTTACATTATGCAATTGCAAGGTCAGTCATTTGCACATTTTTCAAGTTTCACAGGTTATTTTTGGTAGGCATATGGGGGAGACCTTCCTCTACCTGCTGTCAAGCAGGGATACTGCCTGGCCCCACCAAACCCCCCTCCCCCCACACTCGGCAATTCACCTGTTAGCAGTAACCTGGCCAGTAAAGACATTTTGCCCCACGGTCTCTGCAATGATGAAATTCACGGTGAAAGTGATTCCTGAGGTGGAGGACAAAGAAATAAAGAAGCTAGAGGAAGAAACAAAGAGAAGTGATGAGGTGGTAATGTCGTAAAGGAGGGTGCCATATGTGGATGTGTTTGGTGAATGAACAGTGCTTATATTGCCTATATTATTGTATGAAAACCAATATAGTCTTGTACTACACATAAATTCGTACCAAATAAATAAATAAATACATGATTTAAAGTGGTTTGAATTAGTTAACCCTCCCATAGTTCGTTTTCTTTGAAGCCAGGTACCCTGAGAGAGAATGGAAAGGTAAGCTCAGGAGGGCAATTTCTCTACGAATTATCGATGTTCCTCACCAAAAGCGGAGGTATGAACCAAAAAAAAAAAAAAAAATCCGAAATTGCTTGGGATTGGGGGGTATCGGAGGTGGCAAATCATTCGGGACGTGACGAGTTAGAGTGGAAGAAACAACAGGTGTGTGTGAAAGTATCTGAACTGCCCATCGACGAAATTAGCAACGATCCAGAGAAAATAACTAATGCTTCCATTTAGAGGAACAGAGAGAACCTTTGTCGGATATACTAAAAATCTCCCATCCTGCCACACTTACTCGTACATGTGTTCGTTGCTTCAGCCCTTCTAGCACTG
>JAGKTI010023814.1:0-14639 GCA_018397915.1 Birgus latro
TACTCGGTGCCTTATTATTTATTACTCGGTGCCTTATTATTTATTACTCGGTGCCTTATTATTTATTACCGGCATATATACAGTATATATATATATGATCTATATTTAGAAATCACAAGCAGTATTAGAAAATCTGTTAATGACACAACTCCAGGTCGCTTCACTAACTCAAATGACGACGGTGTTAACATACAAAAGGACCTCAATATATTGTACAAGTTCTCTAAAGATTGGCAAGTAGAATTTAACGTGGAAAAACGTAAAGTACTTAACGTGGGCAAGACCATGATAGATATTAGCTACAACACAGATAAGACAGTAATTAATGAATGAGAATGCGGGAGAGATCACGGTTAGTAAAGACCTCAAAGCAAGGCAACAGTGTATAAATGTGGGAAATAAAGCGAATAGGGCCCTAGGATATGTTTGGCGAAGCGTGACCAATAGGACAGCTAAAATATTACTGCAACATTATCCAGCGTCAGTAAGGCCACATTTAGAGTATGCCGAGTAATTTTGGTGTCCGTGCTACAGAATGGATATAAATTTGTTAGAAAAAGTATAGAGGATTCACAAAAATGCTACATGATGTTCAGAACCTTTCATAGGAAGACAGACTGAAAAACCTAAATTTGCACTGAATAGAGAACTGTAGAGTTAGGAGAGACTTAATTGAAGTGTTTAAGTGAATGAAGGGAATAAGTAAGTGAGATATTAGAAAGTACTTAAGTGAAGATACAGGATAGAACTAGAGGTAATGACTTCAGACTTATTTCGTGTTAGTAAGGATCATGGAGGTAGAAATTGGTTTGGCAATAGAGTAATGAACGAATGGAGTAAGCTACCTAGTGATGTAGCTGCTGCCCCTTCCACTGAGAGAGTCCAGCATAGGTTAAATAAGCATATGCCAAGTAAGGACTGGATATAAAGAAAATATAATAAAAGGCACTGTTTCATTCTCAGTAGGTTTCACTATGATAATCTCTTTTCTCCTTTCACACTTTCCTATAAGTTATCCACGGCAATTTTTCTATACTGGGTGGTGTTCCTTCTTTTTCCTGTCGGTTTCGAATGGAGGATTTGGTGGGAGGAGGAGAGCCTTCTTCTTACCTATCCTTCTCTTATTCTAGTAGTGTAATCAGTCTTGCAGCAGCTGCCTATCACGGGCCAACTGGCTTACTCTCGTTATACTCTGGTCTGATGTTTTTCTAATCTTCGTGGTCTTGCATACAACATATTAGTGCGAGTATAGTCAGCATTCCTTAATAAGGGAAACATTAACGTGCTATGCGACAGTACTGTACACTGTACTTCGATGGAAGGAGCGTTATAGAGCTTTCTCAGCTGTCGAGAATACGGCAGTTAGGGTCTTGCTGCAACGATCTTCATCCAGTTCATATATAAATAGAGACAGGATGGTCTGCTTTGAACTGATGGACTTCAGAGCTGAACTTTGAAGCTTCTTCCACTCTCTCTCTCTCTCTCTCTCTTTCTTTGTATGTGTGTGTGTGTTTATCTGTTGGTATTTCACCAGGTCTGGGCGGGCCTTGTGAGCCAGCCAATGGACAGTCCCAAGATCTGGTCTGACTGGGCTCGGCTGTGGCTGGTGACGTGGTGGGTAGCCGTTGACATCCTGGGAGCCGCCTACATGAGCAACCTGGTCACCATCCTCACACTGCAGGTTCACCCCTCCACGATACAGACAGTGGACCAACTCGCCGCATCTCCACGCATGTTAGAAGCGTTTGATCTTGTTGCCTCTCAGCGTCTTTGTCACCAACTCCTTGTATTTATATGCTTTTGATCTGTGCCTCTCAGCCTCTCTGGAGTTAGGAGCTTGTGTTCTAACTCTGTCTCTGTACGTCTCTGTCTCTTTGAAGTTAGAAGCCTGTGATGTTATCGTATCTCTTCATCTGTGCCTCTCAGCCTCTCTGGAGTTAGGAGTCTGTGTTCTAACTCTGTCTCTGTACGTCTCTGTCTCTTTGAAATTAGAAGTCTGTGATGTTACCGTATTGTCTCTATTTTTCTGTCTTTCTGTTGGAGTTCGAATTTTGCCATCTGGATATCTCTTAGTTTTCCTCTTTGTCTTTTTCTTTAGAGTTAGAAGATTATGGTGTCGCTGTGTCTCTGTTCCCTATTTCTGTATCATTGGCTTTCTGTTCTCTGTGTATGTTTTAGTTTCTTTGGAGAGAGAGAGAGAGAGAGAGAGAGAGAGAGAGAGACTAGAATAGATTTACTCAAGGACACCCCTCCACATTAAATCATATCTTAATCTTCCGGAGACGAGACATACCGACCTCTTGAAGTCCCAGGATGAAATTTATAGCCAAGACACATCACACAGCGGGCATACATTCATGAACTGGGGATGGGCGGCCAATAATCAGTAGCTTTTATCTATCGGGAGTTCCAGGAGGTGATTCAGCTATTGTAATATTTCATGAATACTACCAGTCTCTGCTGGGTAATCGGAGGATGCGTAAGCACTTGGAGTATGTATATTACTCGTTGTGTGTGTGTGTGTGTGTGTGTGTGTGTGTGTGTTGTAGAGAGAGTGATAAGGGCCAGAATGATGTCCATTGAGGGTTTGCCTTGGCCACTTTTGTGCTGCTGCGATGGCTGTGTATCTCTAACACTGGGGAGGTCATTCGTTTAGCTGCTGCCTCCACCAATACCTGCACCAGTGGCAGCCTCAGTCTAGCTCACAGTGAAACCTTCAGTGATCACTACTATGTTCTCCTACTCGTCTTGGCTTATTGCAGCTGACTTAATTAGCTAAGCCGTTGCAGGTGGCGGCGAAACCACCACACTGCACAAGGAAAATCACCTTAGCAAGCAAAGGACGCAGTTACACTTGTTGCTCTTAATTTTAGTAGAGATTTTCACACTGTGTCTGCGTTTTAGATGATGGAGTTGAGTTTCTGGATTCAGTTTATCTTTTTAAGCCTTGCCCTAAGCGGCTACACAAGCCCGGTTCTGTAGGACAAAACTATGAGAACAATGGTGTAGTAGTCAGGTTTAGGTGTAGCTGCGGCCGGGCAGAAGAGGTATCCCTGGCGACGGAGGCCCAGGGACAGTGAATGGCTTTACACTGGCATTTTCTGACCTTCAAAGAGATTATTCCTCCTGTTAAAGGCATCACATACAACAATATCTATTTCCATGCATTAAATCTTCCACACTGAGTAACTGGAATGGATACGGTACATTGTTCAGGTGCAGGTGGTGAAGCAAACTCAGTGGGGAGGTTCCTGATTAATTTAGCCTTGTGATACAAATCTGGCGTCTAGCAAGTCTTGACTGTTACCGCCTGAGAGAGAGAGAGAGAGAGAGAGAGAGAGAGAGAGAGAGAGAGAGAGGAAAAAGAATTTGCTGAATCTGATAGAATCCTGAGCCACATTAGATTTCGTAACGGCCAGTGCATTCCTACAGCTACATCATACAACTGGCTATACATTAAGGCATATCCATTACCATTCTCCCAAGAGCAGACAAATTATTTCCCTTCATGAGGCGGCAAGAAGAGATTACGAGAGGATGATTAAGTTACTTAAGTAATATTGATAACATGACTGGGCAGTATTGAGAGAAAACAATAATAGGAATAATGGGTGGCTAAGACAGTAATAATAAGAGTACACTAAATCAGTAAGGAACTACTTAAGTGAAAAATTAAAGGCCAAAGATGAGATAATATGGTGAGTTCACGTGGAATTCATATATATATATATTATCAGCAGCAGCAGGAGCAGCAGCAGCAGCCATTGCAAGTCCCCTGCTGAACAAAGGCGTCCCCCAACCTTCCCCACGATTTCCTTGACCGAACCAATCTCTGTTGTGTTTTGCCTGCAAACTTCTGAATCGCTTTTCTCCACCTCCTGTCTGGCCTTCTTTTGCAACGCCTACAATCTCTTGAGTTCAGTTAGTCAGCCTCTTGCTCCATCATTTTTCTTCTATTCTTGCTACATGGCATGCCCACGTCCATATATATTCTTTTATAACTTCTATAGAGTTTTTATCTTTATTCGGCTCCCTCACCCAAGTTGATCTTTTCCTGTCTCCTAAAGATATCCCCAACACTGAACTTTTCATTGCTCTTTGTGAACGGATTAGTTGATTTTCCATTCATTTTGTCAATTTCTAGGTCTCACAACCTAACGTCATAGCTGAAACTGTAATTCGTTATATACTTTTCGTTTCATACTCACTGGCAAGCTACGTTTCATGATGTCTCTGTGTATATCCGAAATGTTTCCATCCAGTTGTACTGCGTCTTTTTATTTTGAGATCTGTGGTACAGTGGTAAAGTGTGCGTTTTCGTACACTAAAGAACGAGGGTTCGCACTCCGCCGGGGTGATAAACTTTGGGAGCGTTCTTACGACCAAGTACTGTTTGGGCGGACATCAGGGGTGCTGTGGTTGAACCAGTGTCGCATACTATAAAGTATGCTTGCACCCAGTCGGCTTGTGCGGGCCGATTACACTTGGTTCACAGACTACACACACATATCCAAACCACTCCAACACAGTCACAGTAACAAGCACTTCTCACCTTACATACAAGCTGCAGAGCACCACGTGTTGGTGGAGTGGAGCCTGATACACCAGAAAGAAAGAGATCGTGGTCTTTCGTCAGTTGTAGTATTTGCCCATAGTAATTGTACTCCTCGACATCAAGAATTTCTTTGCTACTCTGATGACGCTCTTGTGTGTATTTGGATTAAACATTACTTTTACTCCCTATTCAGTCCCATATCCTTGAGGTCACACTCAATGACCTTGTTCCAGGCCTTTTTCGGTCTGCTCTCGCAACCCTACCCCTGACGTTAACACTTCTCACTTTCTGCACCCAACTGTTATCCCCCATCCTCTCCACATGCCCAAACCATCTCAATCTACCTCTCCTTATCATAGCACCAATACACTCCAGTCCTATCCTACCTCTTAACTTTTCCATTGTATATCTAGCCCAACATGCCTCGCATTCAACGACTCACTGTACATCCACCTAATCACTGTCATTTTTAAATGTTTGAGCTTGTGAATATCCTCTTCCTTTACTGCCCAGGTCTCCCTACCTTACAGAATTATACTCCTAACACACGCCGCATACAAAGATCACTTAACACGGAGGGAGAGCCCTCTCAATGTAAGGAGAGGCAACAGCTCCCTGAACTTCTTCCAACCACTTCTCACTCTAGCCACAGAGCTAACTCCTGACTCACCTCCAGCACATAACATCTCCCAAGTAACGAAATTCTTCCACACACTCGAGAGACTCACCAGCAAAATCAATCCTTTCATGCCTGACAATCTCCACCTGCCCTCCCCAACACAATGCACATACGAAATCAGCACTGTCTCTCAGTCTACCTCTAATACCACTACACCCCTATTGCACCCACTTATCACAAATATTGCACGAGATGGAATTACTTCCTACTCTCTTGTGGCAAACCGCACATGGCCACTGTCCCTCTTCTTTGACAGTACCGCCACCAATCCTAGATACCATCACCTTTGATTTTCTGCATTTACTCTCAAGCTCTTGTGCCCCATACCGTCTCTCCACTTCCTAAATATTTTCTCTGCCTTCCTTTCATTTTCTGCAGTCAACACCATATTTTCGAAATACAACATCTCCCACCGGAGTTCCCTCCTGAAGTCACGTGAGTGGGCTTCAAGCACCTTCATAAACAACAAGGGGCTCAAGACTGATTCCTGATGCACACCAGCACTTAAGGAAAAATCATCGCTCAAATCTCTGTTCACTCTCACCTGGGTGCAACCACCCACATACATGGCCATAACCACTTTAACCAGCCACTCGTCGATTCCAAGCTTTCTCATTGCCCACTTCACCACCTTCCTAGGGACTCTGTCAATGGCCATCTCCTAATCAACATAAAGTACAGATCCATTTTCTTTCCAGTATATTTTAGTTGAAGCTGTCGATCAGTATGTATGGCATCAGTGGTCCCTTTGCCTGGCATAAACCCAAACTGCATGCCATCAAGACTAGCTCTTTCCCTAAACATACCTTCAGGAACTCACTCCATTACATTCATTATCTGGTCCAGAAGCTTTATGCCTCTAAAATTTCCTCATTCCACGGCATCGCCCTTCTTCTTCACAATTCCCATCACACTTTTCAGCCAGTCATCTGGGACAACACACTCATTTATACAATAATCGTATTTATCAAATCAGTAACTATCCTGAGGCTTTCAGCATTTCAATGGTCAACCCAGATACACTTAGCGCCTTCCCCACTTGGATCCTGCCTATTGCCCTGTTTACAGTAGTAGCAGCAATCAAAGGCCAAAGGCCAAACACTGAATCTGCTGACTCCAAACCCTCCCTGTTCCAAATTCCTCATTCAGCAACAGGTTATAATGTACTTTCCAGGCATCTTTAATATCCTCCCTGTTCACCACTACCTTTTCTTACATCATTTCACACACATTACTCTCCTGTGATATCTCTGTTTTCCCTGTTCATCTGATTTGCCACCTTAAATATCATGTTCTTCCTTTCCACATTTCTTATGTTATCCAGTAAAAGTCTCCGAGACTCAGATTTTGCCCTGTATACCTCTTTTCTAGCCCAACGTTTGGCAGGAAGTATTCCTCTTTGTTACCACGCCTTTTCCATTCCCTGAAAAGGTTTCTTTTCTCCATAACTGCAGCTTCAGCACCCTCATCCCACCGCCATGTTACTTTATGTTTTGGGGGCCTCCTTGTCCATACACACACTGAATCAGTAACTCCGAAGAGATTGTTCTTTAGAGCTCTGTACTGTTCATTAACACTTTTGTCAACAGTTCCCTGTTCAGCCACCACTCTACTCATCTCACCATAGAGGGCATCCCTTAATGCTTATTTTAACTTTCGTATTTTCCTCCTAGGTGGTCCTCTGGTGTGATTTCACTTAAGTGAAATCTAATCCCGGACAACATTAGTATTCCCAGTGTTGTCTTCACAATGTCCAGAGAAGATGATTATAATAGTAATCGATATACTCTCATGTAATTTATACTCCTCTTATTCTATATAAGGATTAGTGATATAAACACTAGTGCTTATAAATATATAACAATATATTATACACATGTCATAACCTACAAATAACATTCTCAGTGCAAACAACATTCACACTCCTACCATACCGACCACATTCACACAGTTATTGGATTATGGGGGCATGATTGAGCCGTAAGCTTGAGTGGAGACTTGTAGTACAGGATACGACATAAAACCCATGGAGAGGAATGCAAGGCGACGTTAAAAAATATCAGTATCCATTCACGAGTAGAGAAGTCCTGTGAGGCATTAGCAGTGGTATTCAGGCGGCCTGAATCCACGAAGTTCCAGGTGTGGTTAGCCAACAATACAGCGTGGAGTACATGCAAGGTAGAGGCAGACGCCAGAGCACCATGTGACAGGAGTATGCCAGGACCGGTCCCACACAGCGGCTCACAGACCACGGCTAAACTAGGAACACGGCACCTTCTATCACTGCTGGAGAAAACCTGGTGTCTCCTCCACGGCTACAGGGGAACTCCAGTATTGTATATGAATGGTAGAGACAGACACCACAGCACCACACTACAGGAGTATGCCAGGTACGGTCCCTCACAGAGGTTCACAGACCAAGGCTGAACTAGGAACACGGCACCCTCTATCACCGGTGATGAAGACCTGGTATGCACCTCGAAGACCTACTGCTTGGCTAGCAGCCAAGACAAGGAGCTCTTGGGGAAGAGAGACTAACCCAGCACACGGCAGCTCATACACTGCTATGGTCAGGCCAAGCCAAAAGTTCGGCTTGGTGGGGCTCCAACCTGCGTACAGTGTTGTCACGTTTTCCATACTCTCTCTCTCTCTCTCTCTCTCTCCTGGGATTTGTGCATCTCCCTGGGGAATTTTGCTTCTTTTATGATTGACTTATAAACTTGTGCTTTCATTTCTGTATTTTCTTTTTTTATTATATCTAGTTATATTTTAAAAAAAAAAATATTGTTTTACATATGGCGCCAGATGACCTCGCTGCTGCTGCGCCATGATTTGTTTTCTTTCATTCAATCATTCTCTCCCTCCCTCCTTCCCTCTCTTCCTAAATTTCTGCACATTATCTTATAACCATAATTGTGACATTATTACCCATGCCAGAACTACGGCAGAGGCCAATAAAAGTGACTTTTTTTTTTTTTTAGCACCACTGTAAAATATTTATGGCACGTTTCTGTATTGCCATATAAATACTTTATGCATAATAAGTTTTCTGTTCTTTCATATATTATAATACATATGTTAAAATTGTATTCATATGTGATTACATTATTTGCGATACCTTTTACATATATAACAGCCGTTTCACATCGCGGGTTTGGGAAACATGGCACCACTGTGGGCGGGTGTGGGCCCGGCCTAAACCGAATTCTTGCCTTGGTCTGACCATAGTAGTGTCAGGAGCTGTCAACCCTCCGTGTGTTAGAGAGAGAGACTGCCTGCTTGTGGCGGGTTGGAGCTGTGGGAGGTAAACTAAAAGAAACAAATGAAGCACTCAACTCAGGCTTCAAACACAGCATTGAAACAACGAATCCACAACCGAAACACGTCCGCTCGTAGTGCTATCTCGCAAAGCAATGAGCTCCCACACACAAACCCTACAACGGATCACCACACTCATTTACCGTTTCATTCATCCGAAACCGCTCACACTTTCCAATGAATTAATTAATACTCCTGACAATATCAATAATTTGTGTTGCTGCACACACCCTTCGCTCCCTATAACTTTAACATCCCTCACCAACCTCCTATCAGCCCTCCTGGCTGGCAGATAGTCTATCTGGCTATAACTTCCCACAGACTTGTGTGTAATCAACCTACGCTCTCCTTCCCTAAAATACGTGTTGCACACATTCACTGTCTCCCCAAACTCGAGTATCCCCTTCCTCATTTCTCGTGCTATATGCGCATCTTTCATTTACATGGCCATTTGAGTCCCCTCCCTAAACTACAAGCTGATTATCCCCCATACCACTTACCACATGTATTCAATCACCCCAAAATCTATCTTTTTCTGCATTACCCAAGCCAGCATGTGGAGCTTACACCAATAAAAATGAAAATGTGAGCCTATCAAACAAAATTTTCACAACTACGATCCTTTCACTCACTCTCATTACATGCGTGACATATTTCACTCATTTTGCTTAACCAACACAACCTCACCACCATATCCATCGGCCCTTCCCCTGCCAAAATGTCCCGAATCGACAATCCCTCCCAGCAATCATTCTGGCTGATCCTCCCCTATATTTAACTTCCTGTAGACAGCCAAGATCCATCCACCATCTACTCATTGCCTCGACCTCTTACCTCACTCTACCCTTCAAACTACCCACATTCCAAGATACCACTCTGATCCCTCTGGGTGATTTACTATCGTCAGGCTTTTTCTCACTTTTTGCCATGTTATTATATTCAAACAGAGGGAGAGACAGTCCACAGACCCCGTCCACCCACACAGTCCCAAATCCAGGCATGGAACCTGGGACCCATAGCCCACCAGCCGTGCCCAGTGGTTGCGACAGTGGCCTCAGGGGACCCTGCCAGGACAAGCTACAGGGACATCTTCCAAGCGTGCTTTGGCACTGTAACTGCCCCGCCATCATACACCCACTGATAGGGCAACCTCCTGGGGCACTACTGGCGGATTCTGGCCCCTTCTGTTGGGCAGAAGCGGCAGCCTGGGATCCACAAATGCCCTGTACCCTTTAGCATATACTGAAGCCCCACCCCATCCCAATCCCCAAAACTACACTGCCGGAGCCCACATTATACCTCCCCTCAATAGGTCAGCCTAGGAAGCAGGGGCAAAGTTTTCTGGCCACATACCCTTGCTGGCGTCAACCGCTGGGATATGTAAAGCGCATGTAGGGTAGTGCATGAAGCAGTTGGAGAAAAGTTTATGGAAGAGTATACTGGTCTACTCTCCATGTTAGTGTCTCACTGAAAAGGTCAGCAAAGGGGAATGGTCAGATATTCTGGTGGTTAATGAAACAGGAGCTCCAGCTCTGCCTATCACCAGCATTCCCATTCCCCTCGGGAGCACCACCGTGATCGTCCGGTGTTACAACTTACTCCCTTACACAGTGAAAACAGGAAAGTAGGTGACTACAAGAGAATGGAAAATTTTCTCATAAAAATAAAGTATTATGTACAATAACAATTAACAATAGGAATATATACAGAAAATGTTTACAAGTGAATGTTTCATGTGAATGAGAAAGCAAAGAAAGATGAAAAAAAAATGTAAGTGCGAGAGGTGAAGAGGGAAAAATATTTTAAGTATACTGATACATCAAAAATCTTAACACAAAGTGTAAGATATGCACAACAAGAACTAGTAGTCATCCAGAGATATAACTGTCTGGTGGTGTGTAGCACTTACAAGTTCTGCACTGAATAATTTCGCTCACCACAAAATTTTACACAAGATCGTACAACATTTCCGTAATAGAGTTATAGAGTGTAGAGCAGGAAAATATAAGGAACGTACACACAGGCATGCAAACACGGCTTTACACACACACACACACACACACACACATTGGTGGGAGGCTCGCTGGCTTGGGGTAGGCAACACATACGAGTACACCAACGCATGCCAGACTGAGTTAAAAGCTGTCCTAGAGGTGAAAGTGGACTGGATCGGGGTAGCCAAACGCACATGCACAGACGTCTGGCTGTGATCCAACGCCGGTCTTCGGTGTGATGAGAGGCTGGTGTCACATTATGGGGAGGGATGAGTTGGGCAGGGGTGGCGTCACAGCACCGTCACCTCACACATCACAGAAATGACACTGAAGCTGACTGGCTGACTGGGAGGGGTGCGGCTCTAGCTCTGTGAGGGACTGTGACAGAAGTGTGTGCCAACTCAAGCAACACTTCACAGGCCCCGAAATCCCAAGATATGTGATGGCAAATCCCAGGCGAGAATCCCAGGAGTCACCCAGATGCTGCAGGGCATGTTACTAACTGTGGGGTTGACGGAGTAGCAGAATATCAAGGCTTGGTTTATTTTTATGCTGCCACCATTTTGTAACAGGAGAAAAAAGATCGTACAGGTGAAGGTGGTGACAAACTCAGTGTGGAGGTTCTTGATTTACTGAGCCTAGTGATAGAGATCTGACCTCTATCAAGTCTTGATTACTACTGCCCAAGGGCAAGAGGAAAAGGAATGTGCCGAGTCTCACAAAAGCCTAACTAGCCAAAACAATTTTCCTAGTGGATATCGAGTGCATTCCTACAACCACATCCCACAACTACCTATACCCTATGGCATATACATTACATTAGTATATGGTGACGAGTTTTATTTTACTTCACAGCACTTTATCTTTCTATTCAGTCTGCGTAGACAGTATTCACATCAAATAAACAGCATGGCTGGACCTAGTGCTGGGAAGATTACCGATCCTGGTATCAAAGCCCTCAGGTGGAATGAGAAATTTAGTGATGCAAGCCACAAGGATATTGTAGAACCCTACTTCTGCAAACTTCATCAAGCTCCAAAGGTAGCAAGTGAGGAAGTTACGTATCAAAAGAAGCAGATCAAACTCCTGTGTGAAGTGGTAGACTTCCTGACGGCTGAATTTTCGAACATGGCTCTACTGTAGGGTGCCGAAGGTAACCAGAGAAGTTAGTGTTAGTCTCAATAGCATAGTCGTAGGTACTTGTAGGGAGATAGGGAGGTCGGTTGTAGATCGTCGGAGCACTGCCAGAATAAAGTCGTGAGGTGTAGTATGGCTCAAACTTGTCGCTGCTTAGTAAAATGGTGCGTCGTCGGCTGGAGTGAAGAGGTAGGTAGGTCTCTCTCTTTCTCTCTCTCTTTCTCTTTCCCCCTTTTTGTATCATAAAAGAGGTGAGTTACAGAGCAACTCTGGGGTTACAGAGTTTATTGTACAATTATATAGAATTGTGATTTACAGCGTAACGTAGCGTGATGGCAGAGCCTCCTAGGTGACCCTATCTCCTGCCTCCGTCCTGACTGTGATCTCGGGCCTTCTCCAACCCCTTCTGACCTGAAGGGAATCTCTCCGACATTACTCCTATATACAGCTTGGAGAGGAGGCGTTGTGTGATGTAGTGTCTGGTAGATTTCCATTCACGAGGACTAACAGATTAGGGCTGGTTTCTCCACACGTTTGAATACGTCATGAAATTCTTGGTCGTCTGGACTAAGAGATTGTTTGAGATACATCATATGTTAAGGATTCTTGATGGTCTGGGACAACAAGATTGTGGATAGACATTATGTGGATTGACATTCCTAGTGAGAAGCTGTGTATGTCTCCAGCAGACACTACAGCCTGTACACTGTGTTATGAGATATATATTAGTGCCTATATAATGTCTACATTAGGCCAGTGGAAGGAAAGGAAAAGGAAATGAACAAGGAAAGAAATACAGAGAACATGGAACAGCTGGTAGGAATACAACAAAATGTGGGAGCACAAGTGAACCCTTACAAAACTCACCAGCCAAACATGTAGGGTTAACCACAGAGGGTGGCTCAGGTGAGTTTACTAAGGATGTAAGATGGAAGGTTGTGAAAAGTAGCCAAAATCCGGTGAAGCATCTACTCATTCCAACATTGAATAATTATTCCCTATTTTGTCTTAAGGATGAGGAGGCCAAATAGGCGGGCGACTCCCAGGTAAGCGGTCAATAGAGGTACTTTGGTGCTGCAGGAGGCACTGAAAGTGTTGTCAGGTTTCTTCCAGGATGGAAAGCCAGAAACTAGAAACGGGTTAGAAAAGATTAGTCAGGAATAGAATCACAGATGTCGTTGCTAAGGTTATGGTAAATAACTTATTCTTCAAATATAGGGACACCAGCAGCACCGAGGACATCATCCAACAGGCAACGTATATGACAGATGTCCTCAAGTTGACAGACAGGGCGGTGTTAAATAGGAGTTCTGCCAGATTTGATGCCATTGACCACGCAGTCCTTAAGGTTACTGGGATCAGTGAGAGGCTCGGTAACATTTTCATCCTCACTATTATGCGAATTATGGACCCATATGACGTGTTCTGTAGGCGACGAGACCTTTACCTGGCTAACAGAGTGCTCTGAACACAGACGAGGGGCAGGACTGGAGGACATGCTAAACCAGATCCTCTATTGTGTGCTGAAGTCAGTCTCTGTGAATGGAAAGGTTTGATAACCTGGAGAAGGTCATGCACTTGAGGTGCCCTCTGTAGTGGTGGCACCAGAGACAGAAGACTGTGGGAGCATCCTCTCAATCTAAGGAAGGACTACCACAGAGGGAGCCATGATGCCTTAAGTCGAAGCATTAGTAACAGCAGCGATTGTTGTTCAGTACTGTCTGACTCCCAACAATACTAGAGCACTTATAAATGCTGGTCATTCGGAAAGACCAGCAAACTCTAACAGGAGACGGAGAGAACTGACACAACACCAATTACCGTGTCCTGAATTCATACTAATGGAAGAGGCTTGATTGAAGGAATTCATATCTTTACATTTAGGTTTCACAGGGACCAGTCTGCTCAGATGTACAAAAGAAGTACAATGTCTGGGAGTGCCTGGATCCCGTAGCCTGCAAAATCGGGTCAGATCGGAAAATATTAGGCATTGGCCTCACTGTGGGAAAAGCTGTAAACAGATTCGTTGTCATCTAGCATCCACCACATCAGTCTGTCAGTGACATTGCTAATATTATGATGAGATTACTGAGATAATAGGAAAAATTATTACAGTTATCCCTGGTGACTTCAACCGTCATTAACTAGACATAAAACAGGAGACACAGAGGAAGAAGGCTTATCAGGTTTGCTGAAGATGCCATCTTAACGCAGTGGTGGTCAAGCCCACAAGGAAGAGGAACATGTTAGATATTGCGTTCAAAACCAAGAATGACCTACTTTGCAGCTTAACTGTAGACTGTTCGTTAGGGATAAGTGACCATAATCCAGTTATGTTCTTGACATCTGTAGTTAAGTTCGATGTCAAAGTTCAGCAATGTAGTAGACTTGACAGGACTGACGCGATGAGGAGCTGATGATAGCAACCTTATGTAATGAGAGTCTCAAAGAAGTTCTTTGGTTATATGAACAGTAGGAAGCCGAGTAGGTACAAAATTGGCTCACGGCGTAACGCAGATAGGGGTTTACATAATTTTGACCATTAAATAAAGGCATTCTGAATTCTCATTTCTCATCAGTGATCAACAGAGCGGCAGTAGGTGACGTCCATAAGCCAGGTGCTACTCACGTGGCTGTGACCTTCAGCAATATTCAGTGCACCGAAGCAGCAGTGCCCAAAAAGACTAGCCAGCGGAAGACCAAACAAATCTCCTGGTCATAAAGAGTTTCTCCCAAGGGTCTTGCGAGAATTCTATTTATTGCCAGACGCCTCAATCCCGCACGGGATGGCCACAAACAAATCGCCTCCATGTCGCTCTGTCCCCCGCCATTTCACTACCCCGCTCCCAACTCACACCCCCCTCTCTCATATACCTCTCCACTCTGTGGGATTGAACTACTCGCTGCACCATGTGGGACGTGGGGCTGGTCACTGCGTCATGTGGTGTGGGACGAA
>JAGKTI010023816.1:0-14638 GCA_018397915.1 Birgus latro
TAGGTAAGACTGTGTGTGTGTGTGTGTGTGTGTGTGTGTGTGTGTGTAAACTAATACGGCGTGATGTATGCAAGAAGGGTGGGAAAGGGGGAGACACCGGGTACAGGTATACACAGGTAGCCTAGGTCACAGGTAAGGAGGGGGACAGGTAGCGATTGAGGGAGGGGTGAGAGGGGTGGCAGGGTGCAGGGGGAGGAAGAGTGGGAGGTAAAAGGGGTTTTGTATTACAGCACTTGTAGGGAGAGAGAGAAAGGGAGGGGATAGGGAGGGAGAATGGAAGACGGAGAGGGAGGGAGAATGGGAGAGGGAGGAAGAGAGACGGTGAGAGAGGGAGAGAGGGAGAAAGGGAGACACATGGAGGGGGGAGAGAGAAAGAGAGAGGGAGGGATGTGGGGAGGGGGAGGGAGAGGAAGAGAAGAACGGAGAGGAAACGAGGTGGGAAGGGTAAGAAGGGAGGAAATCTCATATACATTTATTTATCTATTCCATTTTGTCTCTATAATAAACATGTTATTGTATCTTCAACATTTACTTCTTAATTATCATAAAAAATAATTAAGAGCTGCTAACCCGTCCATTTCTTACTATCTTCCACATTAACATTTCACGTTCGGCCCTGACCCAGTAAATAAAATAAATAAAGTTCTGTATATTCTAGCTGCTGCAGACGATTTTGTTCAGCAAAGGAGAGCCCCTGATAGTAAAGGAGGTTGATTAGTAAAGGATAAATTTATTTACCTATCTTCTTCAGTTCAACAGCCCTTCTCATGCTAAATAATGAGGAAGTGGCAAGTACCAAATATCCTTATAACACACACACACACTCTTTATATAACCAAGCACCGGAAGTTAGCGTGCGTGTGTGGGAGAGAAGAAAAGATAAATAGCGAAGGAAGAAGAGAGAGAAAGAAACTGTGCCTGATCAAGCCTTTATGACGCAGCTTATGTATTAAAGGCTTACTCAAGGGTACAGTACAGTTCCAGGCCACACGCAGACACATACACGCACGCATTTTTTTTTTCTTTGCTTTTTGAGTACGTCCGTAATCCTCTCTCCCCAACATTCTCTCTCCCTCTCTCTCACACACACACACTTTTTGTTTTTCTCCTTCCTGCTCAGTATCTCTTCCTTGACTACGTCCTTAACTCACTCACCCTCTCTCGTCTGCTTCCACCACTTCCCTTCCTCGTCTAGCCTATAACCAGACAGTACGGTAATTTGAGTATGACCTCCAGTATTTATTTAGCCTATCTAGGGGTCATCATATCCACCTTATCGCAGGTGAAAAATTACCTTAACGCCTCCGTATCGCCACCCATAACCACTCTTTTCCACCACTCCACGCCACCTCCCTCATGCATACTTTATAAATTCATCACCCACCTTATTCTCGGTTTCCTAACTCACTCTTGGTCCTTTCATTCCAGTGTTATTATCTTCCACTCTTTTTAGCTGGTACCTTTACACGGCTTTAAGTTAGGACAAACTACAGAGTACAAATTAAATACAGCCTTTACCAGTTCATTATAAAATTTCTCCTGTTACCGTACATGAAAAACACCAGAATAAAGGGTAAAGAAGAAGCTATTTTTTGCATGACTGCCTACACGAACACAAAATCCCTAAACACACACACACACACACAGCCTCTTTAAAAACATGCACCAAAGCCTCATCTAAACACACACACACACACACTACATTCACACAAATAAACACACAAACACGGGGTTAAATGAGCTCCTCTACGTGCCTACAAGAGGAGTGTGTGTATCAGTGTGTCCATTGGTGTTATTATCCTCTTCTCTATACCTTTACCTCTCTCTCTCTCTCTCTCTCTCTCTCTCTCTCGTTAAATATGCACAACCCACATTCCAAAAACAGCATCCGTAAAATTCACAAATTTCCTTGATATTAACCTGGATCTGCATGTCTGGTAATTTCTTTCATTTTCTCTCTCTCTCTCTCTGCAAGGCCAACATTTCGAAAGGGACCTTGTAACCAACACTGTATTTTTCATCTCTAGTAACTTATCTACTGAACGTAAAGACTATCAGATTTCCCAAACTGTTCCCATAGGTCGCTAAAATGTCTCAAAAAGGTGTTAGAATTTCGATAAGTATTAGTTCTACAGACCATCAAGAAATGAACAAACCTTTAGCAAAGACGTATCCCCACCATGTGGTTAAGAATATATAGATATGCAGTAAGTATCGCAATTTCATATATAGGGGCATAAACTAGGACTCGTACACTATCATTAAGAAGTGAAGATGATCCAGTAGTTTCCAAGATACAGTTATATACAGATTAGTTTACTTATATGAAAATAGTTGTAAAATGCTTACAACGCGGCAATTTCATATTTAAGGACATAAAATAGGTCTCATACTCTATATTTCTGTAACATACAAGTATAAAGAGAATCCAGCAAGAAGTTTCCAAAATATAACACTAAACAGATTTTTCCTTATATGGTCACAGCTCGTAAACTACAGAGACTATGGCAATTTTACATATACAGGCATCAACTACGACACGTACTGCATTTTTCTGTGTGATATGAAGCCAATCCACCTGGTAGTTTCCGACACAGCCTACAGGCCCAGACGGAAAGACGGACGGACAGGGGAGATTGGTTCCTCCCCACAATATCGAATAATGTTGGGTATAACTACTAGACTATCACTAATACTTGGTAACCATCCCCTCCCCCCCACCCAAAAAAGAAAAAAAAAGTAAACCCCTGCAGCGTGCCACTTCGTCACTATCCTCCTCTTGCCATTCTGTGATTTATAAGAAGGGTCTTCCATCAGGATTAACATATAGTAACCTACTCCCTGTGAAAGATCTATCGTAGGCTGAATGGGAATATCTGGTGGTGGAAGAGTACCATGTTGGAAAAAGAAAGACAGACAGACAATATATACTGTATAGATAAACAGATAGATGGAGATAGATACTGTTCACTTCAAGTAGGCCGAGCGCGAAGTGTCATTTCTCTACCATAAGTGCTAAAATATAAAACGGGATTAACACTACAATATGGTGTTATTACTAAAAAGTGCTATGTACAGCCATAATACTGACGCATCTCGCTACTGAACAACGGGAAGTGGGTTGCAAAAGGACGGAAATCTGCAAAATGGACGATAATCTTTGCAAAGCTGAGATGAATGAAACAGAAACTCAATATAATCGTCTGGTAGCAGCAAGGCCAAAACAAAAACCACGTCCTCGGGCTGAAGTACAATTAGAATTCTCTCTCTCTCTCTCTCTCTCTCTCTCTCTCTCTCTCTCTCTCTCTCTCTCTCTCTCTCACACACACACACACAAACTATATAGGAGGAGAGTGCACTAAACAGCATCAAGAAAACGTAAATACAAACTCTAGCACCAGTTCACGTTTTGGGCGTCCATCTTAATTTGGCATCGTCCCGTAGCTTAAAAAAAAAAAATCCCTTCCATAACGCTTATGTTAATCTCTTGTTGTACTTCAGCTTTCAAGGACAGATGGTAGCTCTGTGCCAAGCTAAAATAGAAAAAGTAGACTAACTCACACCCATAAAAAGGTCAAAAATCAACCACTCGTAGCTACAGACTTCCCTTTAAGCCCAAGTACTATATATATTTCTTTTTCTTCCCAGCACCAGACGATTTTTCTCACTTTAGGAGATATTTGTCGAACTGGAGGGGTCAGAAAGCTGCCTCCATTAACTTACTACCCCCTTATACACGAGAACATTATTTATAGTAGCTAGTTAACTATTCTACCCAACTTGGACATTTCGAAGTAGCAGAGATATTTGATAAAGTCTGCGTTAACCTCGTCACTACTGTACCCTTTTTTCCCTCGACCCTGACCCAAAAACTGCCATCGCTCCATCACGACTGCTGATCTGTAACCATAGATTAACACTAGAATGTGATGCTAGTCATGATGAAGTACTATGGGAAGGCGGTTGAGTCATAGCACTGTCTCTGCCACTGAGCTATCACACACACCACAAAGCCAGCAGAAGACAGGGCGTGTGTGCTGGACATTCGCCAGGCCCTGTCTTCCCCTTACTATTGCTTTAATCAGCCGACACCCCACTGAGCGGGCTAAAGTATGGCCCGGCCTGCACTATAGGTCCAGAAATCTTTGAACGAACGAACGGAGCTATTTAGAATTAGCCGCAAAAAGACGTATTAGGCCAAGTTAACGTGACAGATCTACAGGGTGCCTTCCCACTAGGCTACCTTGAATACAACAGTGTGGTAGTAACAAGGGGGAAAAAAAAATAAAGACATTCTCGGCTTAAGAGATGAAATTAAAATGTTACAGGCAGCCAATGACAGCAGCTACTCTGAAAACACAAAATAAATGCAAAATCCTGATCAAATTCAAAAGATGGACTAATGCACGAGTACGTCTTGCTATCAGACAATATCATTCTTGGGGACTCTGAACTGGAGGATGGGTCTGTTATAACCTAGCCTGCATCGACCCCTTCAATCCAATGACGTATATTTTAAGTATCATACAGTATTTACTCAGCTGAAGCAAGACTTTTCACTCCTATTTGTAGCTGGTAACTGGAAGGTTAAATATCAATAATGCAAGTAATAGCTAGGCCTACCCATCCCAAGAGCATTTTTTATTTCCTATTCTTGCTATTACCGGATAATTTGATTCAGTTTGACATTTTTTTTTTTTATCAACCTGTATGTTCCTATAAAAGGCCAAATATTAATACTGCAATAAGTTCACAGGTTTATCCCCAAAACACTACTATCACTGATCACATTCAGCTGCTAAGGTTTTCTCACCTGTGGGGGTCTAATCGCTGGAGAGCACTAAAACCAAATAAAAGGCACGTCCTCAGAGTCCAGGGATTTGGGAGGAAAGCTCAAGTTGGTCTAAAGCACACAAACACACACACACACACACACACACACACACACACACACACACACACACACACACATTTTTCTATCCCATTCATGTTGTTTTCTAATATTTATCTGGGAAGGACCTCAAATTTTAAGAGTATCTACTTCGAAGTTTGCAGAACTGAATAAAACCGTCTGGAGACAGCAAGCCAGAAATATAAAACCCGTCTGGAGATAGCAAACCAGAAATATAAAAAGCATCATCATACTAAATGGTCTGAGGGAGCTGTGAAGAAATTACTGAAACGGTACAGGTAGGCCCTTCCAATTACCTGAACAAAATCGTCTGCAAACACCGGCCCTTCCAATCACCTGAACAAAATCGTCAGCAAACAGCAAGATTTAAAAGCAGCTACGATAAGAGACCTCGTTGTATAATCGTATAAAAGATGTACTCCCACTGAATGAATCTTTATCCCTAGGGCGTCACTATAATTTTTTCCCCTCGCAACCATCAGCTTTTCCCCTCAGCATAGGTTAGGTGATGCTTCTAAGGCTCTCAATCCCTATTCCCTAAGTTCCCCCACTGAAGGTCAAGTATTAACTATGCACGACACTGCCACCACCTCCCCAATCAACCTTTAACAATTTTCACGGTCAAAACTTCGTGATAACCATTCCTTAACAATCGAGGCGTCTATTATACTATTATATCTACTCTTTCCCTCTCATCACACTCCAATTTTCCTCTTCCGCGTAGCCTAACCCCGCCTTCCCGTAACCATTTCCTTTTTAAATTCATTTTCCCCCTCACATTTCACATTCCAAAATCTACTTAGGCCTAGCTTACGTACAGTTAAAATCCACATTCACGCAATCCTTTCTATAATTCATTCTTCCTCTACAGTAATTTTCCACTCCTAGTTTCCATTTTCGAGCAAATTCACCATCCGTTAACTACTTCCCTATGACACCTACTCCATATTATTATTAGCCTATTATTATTATTTTACCCACGGACCATTTTACTCAATATCAGACATTTCGATGAGGGGCTGAATATATGACAAACGCTGCTCCTACGAAGGGTCTTTTCCGGGTTATTTATACAACAAGTCAGAAGTGAGATATTAATGGCAGGGTGAAGTAGTAAAACCGTGTCCTAACCATAACATCGACCTTCAGTTACCCTTGATAGGAGAGGTCCTTCTGACATAAGGTAAATTAAATCACCTGGAGAATACTTGAATAAACCAGAAAGTTGTCATCGGAATTAATGTGTTAAAAATGCGGCGTCAATTACATCTAATTCCAATCGACTCCCCCCCTCCAACTCCATACTCCCATTCTCCATTTCTGTATAAACGCCCTCTCAAAATTCGAAGGGGTAAGTTTTACGTGTGTACTTCCCAAACGCCGATTAACATATTAATCAACTGTTTGCCCTAAAGAAGAGCGTAATCTGCAATAACACGGGCTACATCAATAAAGATAAGAAAAAAACAAATAACATAAGAACCCAAGAAGAGAGGATAACTGCAGTAGGCCGGTTGGCCCATGCTAGGCAGCTCCTAGAAGAGTAACTAAACTACTAGGATGAGATCAAAGTACAAAAATTTACATACTACTGTATCCATAATATTTTCTTATCCCCACAAACTTTGAAAGAATTTTTGTCGAACCGTGTACAACTCCCCCCCCCCAAAAAAAAACTAATCTCTGGGCTCATTCGAAGTGGCTACGAATAAAAATACATAAATAATAAATAATTTTCATTCCAGGTGTAAATATATCCTTAAGCCAAACAATCAACCAACCTTATTACCCACGAAAAGAAAAAAATAAGATATACCGGTAAGTATAAACAAGTACAAAAAATAAATAGTTTTCTGTACAATCCTCCCCCTTAATATTGCCCCTCACACCTGGAATCCCTGCTTCTCTCCCCTCCCCCCAAGATGGCTACTCCCTCCTCTCTACAGACCCACCTACTGGAGGGTGGGGGTGTGGGGGAGGGGAAAGCGACTCTCCTGTTATAGTATTCACCTTGACCACTCCACATCCCAACCCCGCCCACCTTTATGAATGGCCACTGTTACTACCACCGGAACTACTAAAACAACAATAATAAATAATAATAATAATAATAATAATAATAATAATAATGAGAGACTACCCCTCCCTGGCACTCCCCTGAGACCTAAAGACGCGTCCTACCCAGCCCTCTCTTCTCTTCCCCTACTCTCACCTTACTTGCCTTACCTGCCCTGCCCTCACCTCACTCGTCCTACCTGCCCTGCCCTACCCTTAATCCTTTTCACCCCTCCCTCATAAAGCATCCCAAGTGACTAGGGATTAACTCGGAGACAGGTGCGTGTCATCTTTATCTTGACCTACGATGCCCTAGCGAATGACATCAGGGTATGATTACTCAAATGCATATTGCCTGTGTTTATCCTGTATCTCTTTCAATATCGTCAAAATGGTACTTTATTCATGCTTCTGGCTGCATTATTTACTGCCTCTCTCTCTCTCTCTCTCTCTCTCTCTATCTCTCTCCCGAAGTGGAGTTAAATGCAGCTATCATTGACCCTGAGGAAAATAGTCTGGACGGCAAAAATAGAATAATGTCGAGAGTGAAAGAATCTGCTGGGCTGAAACTGTCTTAAAATTAACACAACTTCATTACCGGTATATACCGGTACCGTATCTATCTTCACACGTCTTACTGAATGACACATGCCTATCTCTGCTGCCTCCTTAAGAAAACAAGATAACTGCAGAAGACCCGTTGGTTTACACTAGGCAGTTACTTAGATTATTACTACTAATACAGATAGCAAGGCCCTACCCTACCCTTCCCATCAACTGCCCTACCCTACCCTTCCCATCAACTGTCTTACCCTACCCTCACCTCAACTGCCCTACCCTACCCTACCCTCATCTCAACTGCCCTACCCTGCCCCTCACCTCAACTGCCCTACCCTGCCCCTCACCTCAACTGCCCTACCCTACCCTAACCTTACCTAATTTGGCCTACCCAACCCTCCAGCCACTCCCCCTTTAAAAACTGGAATATTCATGAGATATTCACTAATTTCCGCGATAAATGTCTCGATGTCGGGGCCTTCGCCATACCTGAAATAATCTTGGTTTGTACAGTAGCATTATTTCACTTTTATATCCACTCCAATTTACACGATTTACTATTTACCGTCAACAAAGCTTATGGATACGAAACTGGGGGTAAAAAAATTGAAGATATACCGTAAGTCAGAACATGTCTTACGTTACGAATATAAGATTTCCTCTATCTACAGCCAGACGCCATGATCCCGTAAAGGGTGGCCCTTTGACTTGAGTTTGTTGTTTTACGGGGAAAGGCACTAACCCTTCGCCAACCCACTTACTGACACATAGGGAACAAATATGGGTTGGTTATATGGTTAGCACCCAGCGTTGTAAATAGTTTGCTGACTTAAGGAAAGGAAACCAGTAGGCTTCTCACTCAATGTAAAGCCAACTGCGGTGGAAAGAGAAATAAAATGTGACAGAAAAGATGAGAGAAACAGGAAGAGAGGAAGGCATTCACAGAATGAAAAACGTGCAGGATGAAGCAGACAGCACTACACTGAGTGGATATGGTAGCCACCACGGTAAAGAGCAACCTTACACACAACTTTATGCTCAAGGTATATGAATATGGAACCTGGCTTCCTTCTTAAGTGAAGATAAAAGCACACAAGCAAATTACACAGCTTAGGCTCATAAGAGCCTGTATTCCATACAGTGGAGCCAAACTCCAGGATAGGTCTGATGTGGGATTTGAACAAGGTCAACATAAAAGCTCGGTCACGACAGAGGGTGGACTTCACCAAATTATTTGCCAGGCCTGCTGCTTTTTTTTACAGTATTTCTTATGTGAGAGTGGAATTTCAGTGAGCTGTCAACCAAGATACCTTTGTGTATAGTTTCTACAGAGAGACTGGTGTTATTCATGTGATAGTGCTGAAGTGTGCCAATAGAGTTCCAATCAACTGGGCCTCTCTGACATCGCAGTACGGTGCACTTGTCAAGATTGAAACGTAAACCCCAGGACTCAGCGACCTTGTACACCATATCTATGTCCTTCTGACATGTATTTATGTCAGCAGCTAACGAGGAACAGGTACTGTGACGCAGCTTGAGGTAAATCTTCATGTCGTCAGCAAAGAATTTGCATTTGGAGCGTATATATGATGGTATAAAGTTTATGTATACCAGAAAAAGCAAGGGGCCCAGAACAGAACCCTGGGGGACACCACTGAGAACATTCCTTAAGGAACTGGTGCAGCCAGACACAGATACTTTCATGGTGCGGCCAGACAGGAAGTCAGAGATCCAGGACAGCAAGGAACCACTGACCCCCAGTAGTCTTAGCTTGTCGATGAGTATTGAATGGTTGACAGTGTCAAAGGCTTTGCTAAAATCAAACAAGATGACATCCACTATATACCCAGCATCCAACCACGCCGTTGCATCATTGTACACAAGTAGTAGTTGGTCGTCCACAGTTCTACCCTGTCTGAATCCATACTGGTCGTTTGACAGCATTCCATTAGTATCAAGGAAGTTGTATAGTGCCTCTGTAATAAATCTCTCCAGAGTTTTACAGCAAGCAGAGGTCAGGCTAATAGGCCTGTAGTTAAGGGGAGTATGCCGAGAGCCTTTCTTGAATATGGGAATAATAATGGATTTTTTCCAGTCCTGTGGCAGTTTACCAATGGTGATAGACTTTTGAAATATGAAAAACAAGGGTAGAGCTAAGGCTGGGCAATATTTCAAAAGACTAGGGTGCAGGCCACCAGGTCCCATACTGGTGTTTGGGTCCAGTCCTGTGAGCTTGTTTCTCACTTCTTGCAAAGATAATGTCACTCTATCGAGGGTACCCTCAAAAGTTTGGTGAGGGAGAGGAGCATGGGGAACGTGTGTTGAGTAAACTGTACAAAAATGTGAAGCAAAAGTTTCTGCCATCTGAGTACAGTCGGATGATAACACTCCATTATCCAACCTTAAGGGACCCACTGAGGATGCACCCACTTTCATATTTCTGATGTACCGATGAAATGGTTTTGAGGAGACTTGTAGTTTTCTAACCAGTGACATTTCGTGATTGATTTGCATGTGTGTAAAGTAGTTGCGAAAGCTGTCATTGAGAGAGTCGTAGTGTGTTAGAGCTCGAGAAGCCTCAGGAGATAGTCTTCCATAAACACTCCTGGAGTGTTTGTATGTTTCCCAAGCTCTTCTACGGCGGTTTTTCAAGGCCTTGGGAGGTGATCTTGGAGGTGGGGGAGGTGTGCTGGGCATATTCGGCACATACTGGTCAATTAATGGACTAAGGATGGACTGCAGTCTGTCATACATAGCATCAATCGATAGGCTTTGAAATTCGAACTGCCAGTCTATTTCACGCAGATGACTATTTATTTTGTTATATTTAGCTTTATGCCAAGAGCGCTTGGAGTGAAAATAGCTATCAGTCACAACACCGGCTTGATAATAGTATTATAGCAGGACTGGACAGTGTCCACAGTTGGGCAGGGGACTCACTACCTCAATTTCTCCTACCCTGTCATTCTCAGATGTGAGCACAAGATCTAGAGTGTTGCCCGAGCTTAAATATGTGGGCGTTGTTACCCACTGGTGCAAACCCAGACATGCAAGACAGTCCAGGAACGACTGGTGGAGGGGAGGATATCTCACAGCCAGTGCTGTGCAAGACTGCCAGTTGATAAGGGGTAAGTTAAAGTCCCCAACAATCAATACCTCTTACGATGGACAGAAGTCTAATAGGAAGTTTCGTAATGCCAGGTTATCGGCATTGCTGTTGGAAGGAGGGCGATATATAACAATTATATACAGGTTAAATGCTAGTAAATGGATTGCACCGACATTATCACAGCTGGTGTGGGCACTTATATGACTTATATTATTCCTTATATAAATACATACTCCGTGCTTACGGGTATTGTCTTTGGTGTCAGTACGTGCGAGGTTAAAATTGTTAATTTGCTTTGTTGTTTTTTTAAGTGGTGAAAAGTGCTGAAAAGGTTTACACGGACCGACGGACGCCATCTCAGAACGCAACTTTCGGGCGAAATTAACCTTATGAGGTGGTGGCGACCATCATCCACTCACTTGATGTAGTGCTGCCTACTTCTTCCTTAGCCTTTATCAATTCTTTTTCTGTGCCTGCCCTCCTCTCTTCCTATTTCTCCCATCTTTCCTGTCATTCTTATTGCTTTTCTTTCCTTTACAGGTGGCTAATGTAAGTGACAAGCCAAATGGTTTTCTGTAAGTCAAGAAACCATTTACAACGCTGGGTGGTAACCATATAAGCAAACCATACGTGCTCCCTATGTCAAGAACTGGGTTGGTGGAGAGTTAGTGCCCCTCCCCGTAAAACAAATAACTCAAAGTCAAATGGCCACCCCTTGAGGGATTATGGTGTCTGGCAATAGATAGAGTATTTATCCCAACCTAACCTAAATTTTCGTAACCCAATCCTATCTATCCTAACCTAACCTACTATCTTTATAATCATATTTTTCTTGTTTTAACGGCTCTTCATACTCGAAAACGCTTATATAATCCTCTAAGTTACGTCAGATTTTTTTCCCTTGAGATGGTCCCGTCTCCTTAAGGATTATCCTTCCAAAGAAAAGCAACGTACATACCCGAGTCACTCACCCACATAATTATATAAGATACACAAAAAAGGAATGTAAATTTATAACATCTAAAATCTCAAAACAGCCTAGCTATAACCTTAACTCACTACTTACCCAGAGATGCTCCATGCTATCACTGACGCTGAATTTGACACTGAAGACTTTGGGACTCCTGTATTCCTTTTAACAGGTTTCCAGGGATTCTTGCATTCCTTTCAATAAGCTTCCAACTGGTCTCAAGTCCAAACATCCCAAAGCAGGTTTATATTCTTGGCTTTTTCAGTCACACAGTACATCACTTACACTGAACTTTATCCACATCACCGAGACACGGGTCATGAAGCAAATGCCTCTCTCTGCCTTCACTCGACTGGCAAGCAAAGGGAGAATAATTCCTTCAATAAGGCCAGTAAGTGTAATGTACGTGCAGCCCTGAACCCCTGATCAATTGATACAATGGACAGGGAGTCTCCAATAAGGCCACAATCGATGACGCTGGCTATGGAGTCTGCAACAGCACGTCCTCACACTCCAAAAACCTTCACACAACTGAAAGGCAAAGACCGAATCGGGAATATATATATAAACTTCCCAAGCTATAGGCCTCCACCTCACCGAACAGATGCAGAAGTGACAGTAAATGCCGATACTCCTGGGACGCAATTTGCCCTATAGGGCAATCCCGTCCGCTGAAGTGAAAAAGCCACTCAGTTCTTATTTCTATACACTCAGTGCCCTTCACGTGCACCTATATTCAATTTCGACACTAAAAACACTTGGCCCAGCACATATGTAATTTCTACACAAAAAAAATCATTAAAAATTCATTTAAATATTAACTCTTACCTAATCAGCAACTGTGGCACGGCCGCGCTGTACAATCCCAAATCCCGAAATTGTCGAATATCAGTAATTTATTTCATTTGTAAAACACTGGTATATACAGATACGAAATGTATAAAACTGTTAAGCTGAATTATCTAATATGTAAGGTCCAACAGAAAGCAAAGAATAATTATTAAGTTTAGCTGTATAGATATAAGTGACAGTTGGAGACATCGTACACACAGTATTTTGAGAACGGCCCTTCTATTCATTTTCTCTCTCTCTCTCTCTCTCTCTCTCTCATGTAGGTTTGGTATGTACTGTATGAGTTAGCTGTTAAAAAAAATTTGGTTTTATTCTAATTAAGGTATGAATCGTTAGAATCTTTAGCGGGGTACGAAAATATTTACCATACTCTTTTCCCCATAACTTGGTCAAAATCTCGTCCTTTTGCAGCTTATTTCACGTACCACAAAGGCAGAAAAATGAGTGTTACTGGTCTACGTCGTTACCACAGCACTTAGCACTTTTCGCCACTACAGCACGTTCAAGTGTCAATTTACTGTTACAACTCAGCACTGAAGATGGAGAGAGATCAATTTTAGGTTCTGAAATGTTTACATCGTTATCTTAGCACCTCTTCGTCACTAGCACTGTGCTGAGTGTTAATCTACTGTTACAAGTCAGCACTGAAGACAGCGAGATGTCCATTTTTTGTCAAGTTAAAGTAAAAAGAGTATTGTTTCCCTGTCCTAAACTTAGCATCACCCTCTTCATTTTTTTAAGTCTAACAAAAGTCTTGAAGATGGTGAAAGTCAATTTTTGGTCGTTAAAGTAAATAGAGTAGTTCCCAATCATAAACTTAGCATCACTCTCTTCATTTTGGAAGTCAGTAAATCTCTCCCTAGTCGCGTACTGGGAATAATTATCGACTTAGAGGAGACCACCTGGAGGATAAAGGCACTTAACACCTGTAGTCAGCACACCTGTAGGGAGCAAAAAGGGCGCTTTGTTTTAAGGTATCTTTCACACCAACTTATCATACTAATTTATCTATGACACTGACATCACACTACCACACTATAGCTTGTCTGTCAAACTGACTTATCACACTACTTTATCATGTGTAAGTGAGATGTGTAAGTTAGTGTGATAATACTGTAATTCAATCACACTACCTTATCAAACATCACACTAACTTCTCTATCATACTGTCTTATCTAGCACAATTATCACACTATCTATCACACTGACTTAGCTATCACACTAACTTATCTATCACACTCATTTATCACACTAACTTACACATCTCACGAACTTGCCATCATATTTAATCACAAAACAGGCCAGAACTCACACTTATGGCTGCAAACTAGCTAAATTCCGCTTCAGTTAGCAGATATTTACAGCAGCTGTGGCAATACAGCAGTGAGTGGGGGGAATAAGGAACCTACAGTCTCCTTAATCTGGCCCAAAACTGCCATCTCAAGACCTTTCATTCTAACTTACAATAAAAGACCAACACTATGACATGATGCTAGTCAAGAAGAAGTGCTATGGAATTTGAGCTGTAGTAGTTTTTTTTCTGCCACTAAGCTATGTGAAATATGCTGCAAAGGGACGAAAATCTGGGCCAAGTTCAAGTGAAAAGGGTATAGTGATGTAATTGCGGCTCCCTCTATTGAGAATTTAAAATATAGGTTAGATAAGCATACGTCAGGATTTCACTGTTATACCTCTGTTATTTGGGAATGTTAATATCAGCTGTAGTGTTAAGAATGTTGTGTAAAAGTTGGTGTTCTTAATTTGGAGATGTTAAAATTAGCAATAATGTTAATAATGTTGTGTAAAAGTTGTAGTATGCTTAATGTGGGAATGTTAAAATCAGCTACAATGTTAATAATCTTGTGTAAGAGTTGTAGTATGCTTGATTGTTAGTTCTAATAAGTTGTTTGTCATACAATCAGGTTATTACAACACTGAAGGGACAAACTGCATCCACACACTGAAACTTACTGTGTAGATAAAATTTCCATACAGGAGTACAGTTCTGGCCTTCGGTTCCTTCTTCCTTAAAAAAATATATATCGTCTACATGGGCAATGAATGGCATTTTCTTTAAACATATAAACCCCCATAATTAGCTGAAACTAAATGGCGAGGTGAGAGTGTGAGAGAATGGGAATATGGATGGGGTATATGCGCGGGAGTGGGTGAGAATGAGAGG
>JAGKTI010023817.1:0-14637 GCA_018397915.1 Birgus latro
AAAAATGGAGTTGAAAGTGACAGAGTGAATATGTAATTAACGAAGGGCGATGAAAATATTGATGAATAAATGAGTAAATAAAGAAACAAATGGACGTACAAGAGATGTAGTGAATAATGAAAAAAAATGGATGTACAAAAGATCCGATGAGTACGTAATTAATGAACACGAAGAAAATACACATGAGTCAATAAGTACAAAGATGGAAGGTGGGGCTGTGAAGATGATGTATATAGAGAATAGAAAGGTATTAATCGTTCAAGGACGAGAGAAATATAATTGATATTATTCTTTTTTCCGTCAGGCTATTTTATTCATTCCAGTAGTGGCCTCTTCACGTCATTATGATGGTGTCTTTTCATTTCATACTTTCAATCTCCAGGTGGTTTTATACAGCTCAGACACTTTACGAATTCAAGAGGTTATATATAGAGCTTATGAACTCCTTTGCTGGTCGGTGGGGGCGCCCATCATCCACTCACTCAAAGTAGTGGTACCCTGTTTCGGGTAATTCTGCATTGAGTGACAAGCTAGATGATTTCCTGTAAACCAGAAAATCATTTAATACGCTGGGCCGTAACCTTATAACCAACCAACACCTGTTCCCTACGTGCCAGCAAGTGGGTTGGCGGAGGGTTTGTGCCTCTCCCCGGAAAATAACTAACCAAAAACACAAACAAGAAGCCTCGGATTACGACGGACCAACAGGTGACGACCAAGGACCGGACAAAGGACATGATACGGATTGCAAAATGGAATGTAAAGGATGCGAACGAGGAGGTGGAAGAAAGAGAGATTGTCTAGGTGCTTGAGGATGCAAAAGTGGATGTATTTGGTGAGATGAGTGTGTGAGAGAGGGGGAGTTTGGATTGGGTATATGCGAGAGAGTAGGAGAGAATGAGGGAACAATAAAAGATGTATGTATTGTTGTGTGCAAGAGATGGAAAAACAATATGAGAGAGTATATATCAGTTGGTTCGAGGATTGTCTGGGTAAGATTGAAAGTGGAAATACAAATGTGGGCGCTTGTGTGTGCCTATGCGCCAAAGCAAGATCGCGCAAACAAAGTGAAAGAAGAGTTTTGGGCAAATCTGGAAGCGTACAAGGATAATTTTGAGAGAACTGAGAGAGTGATTTTGATTGGAGATATGAATGGAAAAGTAGGGAACTTGAAGGTGGTTCGAGTAGTTGGTGAGTGGGGTGTGCCTGCAGAAGTGGATGAGAATGGCAATGCTCTAGTGGACATTTGTGCGAGGAGGGGGGTTGGAGATAGCCAATACCCTCTTTAGCCACAAAATGATCCACAGGTATACCTGGCGAGTGATAAGAAGTGTGGTTGGTGAACTGAATGTACGGAAGGCAATGACTGATTGTGTGTGTGGATGACAGAACGAGAAGGTACGTAATGGATGCAAGAGCATGCAGAGGTTGGACGAGTGGAGTTTCTGACCACCATTTGGTGGTGGTGAAAGTCAAGGTGCAATTGATGAACAGAAGGAGGGAAGGACAGGAGTAAGTAGTCCATACAAGAAGGGTTGAAAGGTTACAAGAGGATGGAAAAAAGGCAGAATATAAGAAAGAAGTGCAGGAGCGATTGAGTAAACATGGTTTGGAGCAGATGCGCGTGGTGTAAGGTGTGTGCAAGATTTTCACAGATGAAATCTGTACAGCATGTAAAGTTGTGGGTGGGGTGAAGCGATGACGAAACGGGGTGCAAGGAACAGCATAGTGGAATGGAGAGGTGAGTCAAGCTGTGGCAGAAAAATAGAAAGTTTACAGCAGGTGTATAGGAAGCAGAGGCATGGAGGAAGTTCAGAGACGGAAGATCTTGCTATATGTTGAAAAGAAGAGGTGAAAAGATTAATACGAGAGAGTAAGAAGAGAGTGGATGAAGAATATGGAAGGAATTTGAGTGTAAATTGGAAGGAATGTAAGGAAATGTTCTGAAAGAAGATAAAGAGTTAGACAGGGTGATAAAGAGGTTAGTAGGGGAGTGAAAGATAAAAATGGTAGACTGTTAGTCGAGAAGGGATAAACAGTGAGCAGATGGAGAGAACAATTTAAGGAACTTCCAAACATGGAAAAAGAAAGTAGTGCTAGCATACGTGGCTAGGAAATGCTGGGAAAAGGAGAGTGATGAGAAGGGAGGAAGAGATCAGTAGGATGGAAGTAGTGAATGAGGAAAGTCAAATGGGGAAAGCCCCAGGAACTGATGGAGTGTGTGGTGAAATGATGAAGCATGGGAGAGGGATAGTCAAATGGGGAAAGCCCCAGGAACAGATGGAGTGTGTGGTGAAATGATGAAGCATGGGAGAGGGATAGTAGTAGAATGGATATGGAAGATGTGCAGATTGGCCTGGGAGGAAGGTAGTCCTGGAGGATTGGATATCAGGTATTATTATTCCCCTGCACAAAGGACAAAGGGAAAAATAAGTGTTTGGTAATCATAGAGGTATTTGTCTTCCTAGTGTTGTAGGCAGAGTATACGGTAGGATACTCATTAACAGAGTTAGGGAAATAACAGAGGAATTAGTTGGAGGAGAACAGAGAGGTTTTATGAAGGGAACAGGTTGTGCAAGTCAGACATTCATCCTTAGGCCTTTAGTGGAAAAGTTTCTAGAGAAGGGAAAAAATTTGTATGAGGCCTGCATGGATTTGAGGAGTATGTATGAGGATGCTAAGGCTGCAGTGCATGTGGATAGTGAACTGGGAGAATTATTCTGTCTGAATGTTGGATTGAAACAGGGATGTGTCAAGTCTCCATGGTTGTTCAGTCTGTATATGGATGGGGTTATGAAAGAGATACAAGGTAAAGCAGTGGATGTTGGAGCGGCCCTAATAAGAGAGGGCAGCGTTTGGAAACTTCCTGTAATGTTGTTTACAAATGATATTGTATTGTAAAGTGAAGATGAAGAGGAACTTCAAGTGCTGGTGAATGAATGCAGGAGAGTGTGTAAGAAACAGAATATAAAGGTGTATGTAGGGAAGAGTAAAGTTGTGGTCTTTGTGAAAAATGAAATCACTGAATGTACAGTGAGGTGTGATGATGATGAAATGGAAAATTTGAGTGTATTTGAGTACTTGGGTAGTGTGATTATTAAGGATGGAAGTTTGGAGGATGAAGTGTTTGAAGTGTTTGGAGGATGAAGTGATTGTCTATAAAAACAATCATGCCACACTGTAACAACATCAACTTCGGCCGTTCCACATCTATCAAACAAAGCTTACACTGGGGTTGGGGGTGGGGTGGTGGATGTTGGATGTTCGATCGCCTGGTCGCTAACTGGCTGCGACTCCGGTTATGGGGGGGGGGAGAAATTAGTGTTTTCGGGTGTACATGAGAGAGGGTGTGTGAGCTGGGGGGAGGTCAGTGTAATGGCGGGGGACAGGGCGACATGAAGGCGTCTGTTTGTGGCCACCCCGTACTGGACTAAGGCGTCTGGCAATAGATAGAGATTTTCCTAAGCTGCATAAAATCCCTTGGTTAATTCCAGAACGTAATGAAAAGGATGTTATTGTACTGAAACGGTTGAGAATGAGAGAGAGAAAAAAAATGAAGGAAGGAAATCCAAAACAATAAGTAAAAGGAAATCTTAGTGGAGTGGAGGCAAGTGAAGCCATGAGTGATACAGAGGCAGACAAATGGAGGATGCGATGGAACCAACACGTCATTTAGATTCATGTGTAGATCAAGCCAGGGAACAGATGAGGGATGGATGAGCCTAGAGATGGATGAATGGCGCAGAAGGGAAGACGAGTGTTTGATGGTTGGATAAAGAATGGATGGACTGACAGGGGTGAGAATGAAGCATGAAGGAAGATGGACAGAAGAGCTCGAATGGATTACTAGGATGGATAAAAAATGGTTAACAAATTGATGGCCAAGAAGATGTGAATATGAAGATCGACAAAGCACTGCGTGCTGATCAGATAAAGAATGGATAAGGGTAACACAGAAAGGAATGATGAATGAAATAAAGGAGTGGAAATGACGTGAAGAATAGCCAGAAATGACGATTACGAAGGCAAACGTCCAGGTCACCAATAGACGGACAAGAACTATTAGGCGATAAAGGGACGGGTGTTGAACAGAGTCGGTGGGGTGGTGTAAGGCAAGTGATGGCTTTTGGACAGAACCTATGCATTAACTGACGAAACTTGAAGGTGGTAGGATTGGAGGGGAGGACGACTAATTGTACTGCACATAAGTCTGGACAGGACCAAATCACTAACTGATGGTGTAAGGTGTGGAGGTGGGATGCGAGAGGAATGACTGGATATGTGGACGGGTGGAATCTGCCTGGATCCAATACTCAATGTCTCCGTCATGCTGCTTCTCTCTGCCATAAGCTGGGCCTGCCTGGGTGGTCTGCATGCACTCACAGCAACCACCTTTCCCACGCCCTCCTTCATGCCCCCCTCCCCCCTCCCCCAGCACACACACACACACACACACACACACACACACACACACACACACACACACACACACACACACACACACACACGTAACACGTATTGTCGAATAACACATTCCTTCATCCAATACCTGTTTGTGGTTTGCCTATTTTGAATACATCCTCAGGTAAGAGTAAAATATGAAGTAGTTGTTGAGAAAGTGGCTTACAGTAAGGTGCAAAGCATTAGTAAATGTACAGAGACGAATTGCTGGAAAAGCTTAAGTACCCTGTTGTAGTGATGGGAAAAAGAGATAAGTATGGAAAGGATGAGGAACCGAACGGGCTAAGGAGATAAGACAGACTTTGAAATATTGAAAAGCCCATTTTTAAAAGCTAGACAAACTAGTGTGATAGCTGTATGCTCCTTTCATTTCCTTTTAATGTTACAGGAGAGAAATTTTCAGGGAGCAATTCCAATTCATCTGAAAAACTTTAAAAGTTTTTTCAGGCCACAACTAGTTAACAATAGAATCAATTCACACCTACTTGTTGAGAAGCAATTCACACCTACTTGTTAATTCGTATAAATCCTCAAAGGATATGTCTTTAAGCTTATAACTGAGCACACCTGGCGTCCCGCGGGACATAGCTCTCTGTCTAGCCCTCCCATAAATATTCAGGAGGTGCAGCCGTAGCTCATTAGATGCCAAAGTGAAGTAACCAATGATTCTCTGCGGGGCGGGAACCTACTGAAGTAGATGGGGAGGTAATAAATTCACACTAGTTCATCTAGCTTTTAAAAATGGGGTTTTCAATTTCTCAAAGCCTGTATTTTAAAAGCGGCGACTCACTAGTGTGATAGCTGAATTCCAAGTTGGGGAGGCAGTAGAATCTGTTATGACGGCGAACGATTTTATGGAAACGAGGGTAAAGACCTTTGCTCCACTCTCAGCCCATTCGCGCCTTGTTACCTTAACAAAGGAAAAGGGTAAGGGAGGAAGTCCCTTGATCTCCCCTCCCACGACCCCAAGGAACGCAAGGGGAAGGGAGGTAGTCCCTTACCTTACCCAGACTTGAGGGAAATCCCCGAAGCTATTTACCCAATAATCCTTCGGAATGCGGAGGTGGGGGGGGGGTCCCTACCCTAGCCTCGGGGAGTAGCAGGTGGAAACACTGGCGAGTCAGGTGGAAAGGAATATTAGTGCTGAGAACTGGTTTATTATTACAGATGCAGTAACATAAATTTACAGGTAGCGTAGCAAAGACTGGCAATGAAACATCTCTGAGGGAGAGGGATTAGAAATTTTATTACTTGCTTCAGAGTTTTACAGTTGTATACTCATTATCTATTACAGGGAGGTTAGCCCGACCTTGAATCAGGGATAAGAACAGGGAAATCTTTATTTTGCTCGAGATCTCCAGTATTAAAATAACAAAGTGACCAGAACTGTCGCCCAAACGAAATCCAAGTGGGGAGGAAAGACTTTATTGTCCCCCCTCGGATTTCTTACAATTAAGTAAAATTAATGACTATTGCTGAGTGGCTGGCGTAGCCAGCACTCGGAGTCTGAGACAATGGGCCGGTGGTACCAGACCAAAGCCGAATCGGAGAGGGTCCGCTAAGGCGGCCACATGCACTGCCACTGTGGGCAGTGTTCTACCTCAGTCCTGTACAAGGTGCGACAGAAAGGAGAGCACCGACGCTTCGGTCGGTACTTTTTCACCTCGCCGGTGCAGGAAGGAGGTGAAAGTTCTCCAGCAAGACTCATACTGCCAAGTCGATCATGGTCTGAGGCTGGCCAGGGCAACCCTCATTACTTCCTCCGGTAAAGATTGACGGAGGGTGGAGCGTAAAAATTCCATGCGTGACGGTGAAGGCTCGATGTCATTCTGTGGGAGATGTCGTTTCGGAGACAGCTCGAGCCTAGGAAGAGGGGTTTGGGGCACCAGCTGGAGAGATCTGTGCACCAAGGTTGAGCCGGCCACAGGGGTTCTAGAAGGAGACTCTGCCCCGAAAGGAGCGACACTTCTGACACACTCTTAGCATGATTGAGGTACAGGGTGGAGGGAACAGATAAATGTTCCTCCACCTGTTCCACTCTACTGAGAAGGCATCGGGACCCCCTGCTGCTGTGCGTTCTGACAGGCAGATGAAGTCTGGGAGCTGAGCTGACTCGTTGAAAGCAAACAGATCTACTTCCAGTGTGCCCCATATGTCGGTGAGTGACCTGAACACCGTCAGCTTGATGGTCCACTCTACTAAGGTGTTCTCTCCTCGTGCTGGCGAAAGGGACGTCGGGGAGAGGGGTGGCGGGATTTCTTTCTGGGTGGGGACCTGATGGTGGGGCAGGCAGACTTGTTAAGTAGGGGAAGGAAGGGGGTCCCCCTTGTGTCCAATCTGATGATGGGGGGCTGAGGCCAGGCATTTGACGATCTGTTCGTTTGGGATGAGTGTTCCGGCGAAGGGCGCCAAGCGGAGGAGGCCTGCTTTGATATCCTTGGGCTTAAACTGGAAAGCTTCCGCCCTAGCCTTAATCCTGGCGTCTGCCGGGGCCTCCATGGCAGGGCGGATCAGGAAGCCTGAGGAGGAGGCCACAGCCTCAGCAGGTGTCGCCAAATTAGTGGTGACATTAAAAACCTCCTGCATGGAGAAAGCTTGTAGGGAATCCATCATAGCCCTGGTCCATTTGGCTATGAGTTCCAGGCATGTTGTCACCGAGATCAAGGAGACTGCAACACGTCGGGCGTGTTTGTCTTTGGCCAAGGTGCTGGAAGTGACCGACAAGGCCTGCCAGGGCAAGTCCTTAGCCTGATGGCGAGGGGCCCATAGAAATTTCTTCCATTCCGGAGGGATGACTTCGTCCCCCGGAAACAGAGGGACCGGGGGGAGGGGCAAGGAGAGCTTGCGAGATTCTCCCACCACCGACGAGGCCCAAATCATGTCCCCGTCAAGGTCCAACCTGGGCCAAACAGAGGGGGAAGAGGCAGGGATCTGAGCGATGGTAATTCCTCCGATTTTCTCGAAGGAAGGAGGAAGAGGGTTAAGGGCCTCCATTGATGCAAGTTGCTCTACTGCGTCGAGGGCCTGAGCAGGGGAAGGCCCTGAGGGGGTCCTGGACATTCCCACTTGGACAGTGGGGTCCTGCGGAACTCGAACCCCTCCTCCCCCGACTCAGACGCCGCTCGTCGCACCTCCAAGTCTCAACGTGGCGAGAAGACAAGGTGAGATTCCTCCTGGTGGATGAAGGAGCCTGTGCGTAGGCGACCCTCGACTATCCTGACAGGCCAGTCCGGGGGAAGGCGTGACCAAGCTATGGGAGTCTCGGGGAGTGGAGAGTAATTAGTGGTACTGGATTGTGGGAATCCTGAGGCAGGGAAGAGCGAGGCCTCGCTCCCGGAATTGTCGGGAGTCGCCCCCCCCCCCCTGTGCGAGGCAGGCTCTGCTACGGGGGGGAGGCGATGGGCAGCTCAAGGAGGAAGAGGAGGAAGACGAGTAGGAAGCATTACGCCTCCGTCTTCGGGAGGGGAGTGGTGGGAAGCCAAACTGCTCCAAAGACTGCTTCACCATCAGGGCAGTAGTGGTTCCCAGGTCCGCCCCCCCAGCAGGGAAAGGTGTGGGGGGGCGGGGCCGTAACTGGACCAGTGGGAAGAGGTGCGTCAGCTCCGCCACTCGCCAGGTTGCCCCTGCTGCTGAAGGAGGGGGGAAGAGAAGAGCTCTCTCCCCCTTCGGTTGAACTTCCCATCTAGGGGAGAGAAGGGACCAACGGAGGAGTGGTGGTGGCTGCTGGGGGTGGAGCTGGCGGCGGAGCCTGGGAGAGGCCAAGGGGGACCTCCTCCTGGGACGACATCCGTGTGTCCGGGGGAAGGTGGCGGGAAGGAGCCCTTGGGTGCGCTGTACCTCCCACTCTGCTCCGAAATTCGGCGGAGAGAGGCGGAGCCGGGAGTGGTGAAGACGGGGGGGGGGGGAACCCGAGGGGAACAGGGCGGGGACTGGTTGGGAGACCGGGAGGAGACTGGGAGAGTCTTTCCCCTGGGTCCAAGTCCTGGTGTCCGGGGGGAGGCTATGAGGGGCCTCTCCTTGGGACACCTAGCCTCTAGCTCTGTGCAGGCGTTCGCCTACGATGGGTTCAGCCCATAGCAGGGTGAACCCTTTGCTACTCGCCCACTTCTGCGCTGATTTCCATCTGGACTTCAGCAGTTGGGCCTCCTGAAGGGAAGAGATGTCATCTCCGGTGTCATCCCCAGAACGCAGGTGGGAGAGCCACGGAGAGCACACCGGGCAGTTACCCGGGTCAAAGAACTTGGCCCGGATGCAGGGGTAGTGGGAGATGCAGTGCAGGTGTCCATCTCCGACAAACGAGGCAGCGCACTTGGGATTTCTCTGACATCGTCACGAGAACTGAAACGAAAGGAGAAAAAGGGGCCCGAAGGCCCGAATACAATCCGGGCAGCTAGAAAACAGGAGGAAGATTATAAGGAAAACTGGAACTCTGACTCCCGAAAGCCCGAAAGAGAGAGGAAACCGCTAACTCACCACAGAAGGTTAAAAAGGAAGTGGTGAGAGACTCCCGTAGGAGAGGCTGACGGAGGAGCAGCGGTGAACGTCCGTTTCAGGCTGAGGGAGGACAGAGAGTGAGCTACGGCTGCACCTCCTGAATATTTGTGGGAGGGCTAGACAGAGGGCTATGTCCCGCGGGACGCCAGATGTGCTCAGTTATAAGCTTTAAGATAGATCCTTAGAGGAATTATACGAATTTACAAGTAGATGTGAATTGCTTCTCAGCAAGGTGTGAACTGATTCTATTGTTAACTAGTTGTGGCCTGAAAAAACTTTTAAAGTTTTTCAGATGAACTGGAATTGTTCCCTGAAAATTTCGCTCCTGTAACATTAAAAGGAGACGAAAGGAGCATACAGCTATCACACTAGTGAGTCGCCGATTTTGAAAAGTACCTTGTGTTATAAAGTTGTTGATACAGAACTGACGACTGAATATATAGGCTGCAAGAGAATCGCATGGTGTGGTAGTGCCTTAATAACGTATGGATGGGAAACTGGTAGGTCATCAGTCAAAATTAAGAGTTCTGGCTATAGAAATGAGAGTTGGGATATGCATGTGGATTATGTAGAATGAATACCATAGGAAATGTATAGGTTTTTGAAAGATATGGTAAGGAAACTTATTCACTGGAGTGTCTGAAGACAATGTGCAACGCTGGGAATGATCACGTATAATGGAGAACAGATTTGGATAGGATGCTCAGAAATATGTATGTGAATGAGTTGCGAGGAGGTGTGTATTGAAAGTCAGTATATGAACAATCGAGGCATGGATGTAGATGGAGCAATGCGACTGACGTAGGGCAGATAACGACGGATTAATGAAGTAAGTATGAAAATGGTCACGAGAAGGGTTGTACTCGTTTTCCTTTTCAACCTGACAGTCATATACTCGTCTCCATCCTACAGGTATTATGAACCATTTTATTGTGTCGCTCGTTTGGCCCGTGTGGTGGAGCAGAGAACTTCGAGTGCAACAAAGCGCTCTTTTCACTGAGTTTTTTGTTGATATTTCTCCTACTTTTGTGCTCTCCTTTTACTATTTCTGCATCCTTTCCATCCTATGACCTAATAGAAAATAAAATGACGACGACAACGATGATGATATGATGATGATGATGATGGTGTTGATGATGATGATGATGCAATAAATTATTGCGGTCTTTGCCTTGGAAAGTGCAAATAAACAAAACAAAAAAATGGTCCACATAATAAACTTGTGCTTATTATGATGATGAGAGAGTTAAGATCGCTGCCATACTCACTGTTGTACATGCTCTTTAAGAAATTTCGACAGGTGGACATAATTCTTCCATCTGCACAAATCACAGCACTGAAATGAGGAAACAATGTAAACTAAGTAACTAGGCAATAAAGTCTAATTATCCTGAGGCAGATCTTATACCAGTTCTTGCTATTTTGTTAATCACGTATTCCTACCGAACTCACCACGTCTTATTCAGGCAAAGCACTGAAGCGATATCTGCGATATCTTACCTATCAGTAAGTTCCTTTTATTGTTATTTTGTTTTTCAACAACCAGGTTCTTCTCATTCATACTCCACGCATTAAGCAATGGTAGCCCCGGGGTAGCTTAGATGTTCTTCCTTCACTCATCATCCTAAACTCTCTCGTCTCCCTCTATTATCGTTATTGCAATGGTCACTGCCCTTCTAAACTGCTTACACACCTCCCCCATCACGGCGGGAGGGCAGTACCCGTTCACCTACACACCCTTTCCACTTGTCTATTTAATTTCAAGAGTTAAACGGTACTCATGATTAATCCTTCATGTGAACAGTTGGTCAACTCTGGAATGTCTTTCTAAGTGTATATTTCTCTCTGCCTATTACCTGCAGTTTTTAAACGCATTACGTTCAGGCTTTCTATTGACTGCTTTTTTGTGGAATAGACAAATACTGTATATGCTGGGTTCTGGTTTTTATTCTTCTTTTCCTTTCTGCATAAAAAGTCCCCATTCACACACACAGTATTCACCATTCACTTATCTTCCCATTCAAGGTATTAGTCACGTCTTCACCATTCATCTCTTCTACTCCCTCTCCTCACTCATTCCTGACGCCTTCCCATTCACGACCCACACTTTTATTACCCACGACCTCTCCACTCCTCTCTCACGCCATCATTATAACTGTAAACTCACACCATCACAACTTCATCACCATTTCACGCACATCAGCTATATATTAATCCTTTTGCTATACCTGAAAACTTCGAAAACGAGGGGATGGATTTAGAGGCTGGATCCCACTGCTACCTGTCCCCAGTTGACGGATAGGGGAAGGCCTTGCAGATAAACGGAGTACCGTCTTAGACGGCTCGGACCATGAGACCCCCTATAGATATACAGGACTCCACCGAATATACTGAATAAGATGGCACAAAAAATACACCTCACCAGAAAGTATGTGGCAGGGAAGTGCGATTATTGGCCACAATCCCCCCTAACCAAACACAAATTCTACCATTAATGATTTCAAGAGCGTTGCTGTTGGATCATCGTCTACTAAAGGTTCAACCGCCCTGCCTCCTGTGCTTACGGGCAGTGTGCCACCGAAAGTGTAGGCTTTGTCTCTGTAAATCAGAGACCGGACATTTTAAACAAACTGGAATTCATGAAGATCTACACGTACAACGTAAGAAGTCTCGCAGATAATTATAAAGTTTATACCTTAATGAATGAATTAGAAAAAATTAGTTGGAATATTGAAGGTCTGAGTGAGAACCACAGGAGAGAAATTAATTCAGCTTCAAGACATCAAAAACCTATCTTACTACAGAGGAAGGCTAAATGAAAGAGTTAGTGGTGTAGGATTTCCAATTAACACAAATCTTACAGAAAACATTGTTAAATTTAGCAGTGTACCTGTCAGAGTGGCATGGAATATGATGAGATTAGGCAGCAGATTCACCTTTAATGTAATATATGCACCCACTTCTCAAACCTCAAATGAAGAAGTAGAAACATTCTATGATGATATCTCTCATATTATGGAAGAAGAAAAGACCACATATACTATACTCATAGGAGACTTCAATGCAAAAGTTGGCAAATCGAAAAATGGTGGAGCATATATGCGAATATTCAAAGTGGGAGAAAAGAATGAGAGAGATGAAAAGATGGTAAATTGTGCTAAAATGTATAAAATGAGAATAATGAACACACTGTTTCACCTACCTAAGAACAGAGAGAAAATTGACCCTGAGGAGACCAAATGAAGATACAAAGAATGAAACCGAGTCCATTATAACAGATAATAACACAATCATAAATGTCACAGTTATCATCTAAGTCAATATAAGAAGTGACTATAGAATGGTTGGCTGCACAGCAAGATTCAATTTCAGAAGTGAAAGAAACGAGTTGATTAAAAATAACAAGATAATAAAAGTAAGTAGAAAGAAAGCAGCCTTTCATTTAAAAATAATGAAAGGATTTCAGGCTCTAAGTTATGCTGAGTGTGACATTGATAGGTTTAATGATAGACTAACAAAATTACTAAGAGAATCGGCAGAGGCTGTAGGGAAAGCCAATACAACCAAAACCAACAAGTAATCAAAAATTGCCCTCAAGCTTATCAGAAGAAGGCAGGAGATGAAAGTAAAAACAGAGAAAGATGAAACAGAACGAACGGAAATAATTAAGTTTATCAACAAGAGAGAACAAGAGAGAGAAAGAGAAGAAAAAAAAAGAGAAACATGGATCACCTCAGAGAAAACATAAAAAAGGGAAAAGTCTGAAACAGGTCCGAAGTAAAGTGGCACTAGGAAAGCAATAAAATATACAAATGAAAGACATAAACACTGGACTCATAAAATGCAGAGATAAGATGGTAAAGACCGTTGAAGAATTTTACAAAGAACTGTATGTATCAAACACAGTAGTATCAATAGCTAACTTTACAGCTGACACAAGTGAAACACCAGAGGTAACACCAGACGAAGTAAATATTTCTCTTAAAAGATTGAAAAGAGAAAAGGCCCCAGAAGATGGAATAGTTGCAGATTAACTGTCGGATGGAAGGGCAGAAATACAAAACAGGCTCTCCAACTTACTTACTCAGTCTAGAAAGAAAAAGAAATTCCCAAAACATGGTGTAACGCAATGGATATTTTGTTTTCATGAAAGGAGCCTCAAACGATCTCAGTAACTATCGACCCATTGGCTGATTGCTAGTTATTTACAAACTCTTCATTAAAGTCCTTAATAAAAATAAAAATAAAAAAAATGGAAGCAAACCAACCTCGTGAGCCAGCAGGATTCCGAAGCGGGCATTCGACTACTGGTCATCTGAGCACAATGTATCAGTTGAGAAAACTACACAATATAATAAACCACTGTGTTTAGGTTTTTAGATTACGAAAAGGCTTTCGACTCATCGGAGCACATAGCAATTTTTAATTCATTACGGGAACAAGGAGTGAATGGAAACATTGTAAAACTGCTCTAAAACGTATTTAAAGGGAAACTGCAACATAAATTACATAAAGACTCGGAAAAAAATTAAGACTAAGAAGGGCGTCCGTCAGGGAGATTCAATTTCACCACAATTATTTACTGCATGTTTTGAAAGCATTTTCAGAAAGCTAGACTAGGTGAACAAAGGAATAAACGTAGATGGAGAAAACCTAAACCACTAAAAATTTGCAGATGACATTGTTCAAATCTCAAAATCAGTAGAGACATTGCAATAAATGTTAAGTGAATTAAATAGAGAAAGCCTCAAAGTAGGGCTGAAGATGAACTGGAGTAAAACTGAGGTAATTTTTAATCCAAACACACCAAAGAGCGTCATCAGAATAAGCAAAGAAATTCTTGAAGATGTCAAGGAGTACAATTACTTAGGGCATACACCAAAACTGACGAACGACCATGAGAGCAAAATATATAGATCCAAAACAATTGGACAGAAAGCTTACGGTAATCACAGAGACATTATGAAAAGTAGCTTGATAGTAGCCTATGTATGAAAAGAAAGTATATAACGATTGTATAATCCCACCTATGACACACGGTAGTGGGACATGGAAACTAACAAAATCGATGAATAATCAACTAAACCTTTCTCAAAGACCAATGGAAAGGTCAGTGTTGAGAATATCTTTAAGAGACGGAATAGATCAACTTGGGTGAGAGAGCAGACTAAAGTCAAAGACATTATAGAAGTTATAAAAGAACATAAATGGAAAAGGCAGGTCATGTAGCAAGAATAAAGGATAGCCGATGGAGGAAGAGGCTGGTTGACCGGGCTCCAAGAGAATGTAAGCGTTGCAGAAAAAGGTCAGACAAAAGGTGGAGAGGTAAGATAGAGAAGTTTGCAGGCAATACGTGGCAGATATTGGCTCAGTCATGGATTTCGGGGGGAAGGTTGAGTGAGGCCTTTGTTCAGCAGTGGACTTGTAATGGCTGATGATGATGATGATGATGAACCTTCTCATTACTCGTGTAGTGGTAGCGTGAATAAAACACCAGAATACCCCATCCAACTGAATGAGTTAAACCATAAACATTGTCATGTCACATTCTCTCTCTCTCTCTCTCTCTCTCTCTCTCTCTCTCTCTCTCTCTCTCACACACACACACACACACACACACACACACACACACACGCAAATATAAAGAAACACACAGACACACAGACAGACATCACACACACA
>JAGKTI010023818.1:0-14636 GCA_018397915.1 Birgus latro
GATAAGATTCATCCATCCATCCATCATCCAATCTTATGTTGCCCCATGAGAAACACAGAAGCCTTGGGTTAGGCAAGTTGGTCCTGACATTCAAGATGAGAGTGACCAGCCTCACTCATCTCTGAGTGGTATAACATGGAGTAATAAACCCCAACCATCCCTTGGATATAAACCTTCACCGGCTCAATCCGACCGGAGTGCCATAATTACCCACTGCACCACCAGGCACCATAATTTGATTATATGGTTACCACCCAACATAGTAAATGGTTTCCTGGTGTACAGGAAACCATCTGGCTTGTCACTCAGTGTAGAGTCACCTGTAGGCTGAAGGAAGAGTAAAGAATGGATAAAAGAAAGAGGGAAGAGGGAGTGTAAAGTCACCCGTAGGCAAAAGGACATGGAAAGAATGAGGTAAAGAAAGACAGAAGGGGAAGGAAAGAAAGAAGGAAGGAGGAGAGGAAAGGGCAGACACCTGAGAGCAGCACCAAATCGAGTGGATGGTGAGCGCCCTCACCTACCACATGTGGATAAGATTCATGGTTTAATTATGTGTTCTCTGGAAGAAGGGAAAGTGCCTCGGGAATGGAAAAGGGCAAATGTAGTACCAATTTATAAGAAAGGAAACAAAGAAGAACTCCTGAATTACAGACAAGTGTCCCTGACCAGCTTGGTTGCAAAATTGTGTGAGAAAATCCTGAAAGACAGATGGATAAAATATCTAGAAGAGATGAACATTTTGGGTGAAAGTTAGATTGGATTCAGAAGTGGAAGGTCATGTGTTTCCAATTTGTTGAGCTTTTACTCAAATGTGATTGATGTGCTACAGGAGAGAGACAGTTGCGTGGATTGTGTGTATTAAGATTTGGAGAAATCCTCCGACAAGGTACCCCACAGGTAACTAATGTGGAAATTGGAGCACATAAGAGGACTGAAGGGAAACCTCCTGGGGTGGATGAGAGACTTCTTGAGAGACAGACAAATGAGGACAGTACTAAAGAACAAGATGTCTGGATGGAGGCATGTAACAAGTGAAGTCCCACAGGGCTCAGGGTTAGCGCCAGTAATGTTCCTGATTTACGTAAACGATATAGTAGAAGGAATGAACAGTTATGCAAGTCTGTTTGCTGATGATGCAAAGATCTTGAGGAAGGCAGAGGTTGAGGAGGACTGTAAAATGCTGCAGGAGGATCTGGATAGGATAGAAGATTGGAGCCGGATGGGAGAAATGAAATTCAGCGCAAAAAAATGTAAAATATTGGAAATGGGTAAAAGCACCAAGAGGCCATCATTGAATTATTTGATGGTTAATGAACCAATTACAAAAGCGAGAGAGGAGAAAGATTTGGGAGTGCTGGTCTAGGATAGTTTGTCGCCTGAAAAACATATTAACAAGATAGTTAGAGAGACATATAAACTCCTGACCAACAAAAGTGCAGCATTTCATTATGGATGAAGAGATGATGAAAAAATTAATAGTGGCCATGATCCACCCCAGGTTAGAATATGCAGCAGTAGTGTGGTCCCCACACAAAAAGAAAGATATAAACAAGATCGAGAGGATAAAAAGAACAGCAACCAAGATGGTCCACAGTCTAGCAGATCTGTCGTACAGAAAAAGGCTGGAAAGGCTGGATTTGCCTTCCTTAGAGGAAAGGAGAGAGAGGGGCAACATGACTGCAGTGTTCAGGACCATGATGGGGAGGTGGTAGCTCGATCGGTAGAGAGTTGGCTTGCAGTCCCGTGGGACCCAGGTTCGAATCCTCGCTGGTGCAGGGAACAGTTTAAGGATTTGAATTTCATTAAATCAGGCTTTACTGATCTACCAGAAGACCCGCTGACATGTCGTAAAAATAACCCCGCTAATACCAATACACCAGTCCTGTATAAGACAGCCCTAGCATGTATTCAATATGGACGGTGGGTGTTAAGCGCCGAAGTGGTGACATGTAGAGGTGTATGGTATGTAGGAGGACGACTGGGCCTTGATAGCAGGCTGTAAAGCCTATGCCCAGAGTCGGACACATTAAAAAAAAAAAAAAAAAAAGATAAAACTGACAGAGAAGATCTGTTTGTATGGAATGGGAGAGTAACAAGAGGACATGGAATGAAACTGAAGAAGCCAGGCTGCTTGAAAGATATAAAGAAATATAGTTTTCCTTATGGACACACAGACCTGTGAAATAGCCTGGACAAAGAGATTGTCCAGTCTAAAAACTTAAATGAGTCTAATGCAAAATTTGTCTTATTGAGAAACAGAGACGAGACCCCATTAGCGTAGCTCATTTCCAGTATATCACAATTAGATAAATACAATTAGGTAATACAAAGCAACAGTCAGATGTTTGAGGCAAGGTGGATGCTCAGTGTTTACATTCACTGTGATCATCTCCCTTTCGATCCATTTTGTGAGTGCAAAGCCATTGAAACACCATGCCATTATCAAATAACAGTGCAAATACACAAGAAACAGCGCAGTGTGCAATATTAAGTGGAGTGATAACTTTTTTGTGTGTGAAACTGAAACTTGTGACTAGGAATCAAGTCTGGCAAGGATGCTACCCCTACTGGAATGCATGGTGCTACTGAGGGCACTAAAGGCAAGACTAAAAGGGTAAGGCTATTTTGAGATTTTAGGTTATCTAGTCCTCAGCCCCCTCCCTATCCTCACTGAACTCATGCTATATCAACCTTGGGATATGACAAATCGTTATGCAATGAGTTTTCACTTGATTTATCCCTACTGCATACCATGGGGTGGCTGTAAAAACAGGTGAGTAGAGTACTGTATATTACTAGCCCCCCTCCTGACGTCCACCATACATATCCTCATACAGAGCTGACCGAGGTCATTTTGTTAGGCTTAGATAAGGACATTGCAAAGTCCTCCTCAGGTACCAGATTAGAACTGGGATAGTTGGAATCACAAATGAGATGCACCCCTCTTGCAGAACTGACCCACACACCAAAACCCAAATTATGGAGCTCCACACAACATATACTACTCTATTACTCTATGATGCACACACATCATCAGTGCAAGGAACCTATAGGACAACCCAACAAGGGCAAATGCTTATCTGAGGTTGATGGGTCTGCTGTGCCAGGGATGACTGGAGTTGTGGAACAACAACAAATCATAACAACACCGCTATTTTACACACGTCACTTATTGTTATTTTACAGAAAAAAAAAGAGCATTTACTTGCCTCTTTGAATTATTGTTAAAGGAATAACTGGCACTGCTTAAAAAAAAAAAAAAAACTGGCTAAGTTAAACAACACTACATAGATAGCCCAATTATCCAGGCTATATGGCGTGAAGGGGTGCCCGAACAGTCCGAAATCAAGACTAATCCAGCAGAAACAAAACACATGTATTGTCAGAATTATTTATTTACCGGTAAATGTACACTTTCAGCAGCAGAAAGACCTACCTTACCAGTTCAATTCACATTCCTCCAGCTTGTTTCTGTATTTTTCTGACTATTTTCAATTCGATAAATTACTTCTTCCGGCTGAAAAATTTCCTCCTCGTTATTATCCTCACGTTCCTTAACCACTTAATCGCGGGCTGTGATTTTCGTGACGCTCGGTGGCAATGGCTCGAGGCGCGGGCCGTCAGTTGGGTGCTTCTTTGATCTTTTAATTAGCCTGGGCATTCAAGATATAAATATATGTAAAAGATTTGGGGAAATGACCGAGTAATATTTAGATTCACCTAGACAAACCTAATTTAGTATGTACTGTCAATATTTCCAATGACTTATTTCATAGCATATATCGTACATTAACAGCTGATTCTGAACCCTTTTATACCCATATATGTACCTAAATCAGTTGAATGTCGTCCTTGAAGGTGTAATGACGCTGCCGTTACGCCCCTCCGTTTCCGCTGCTTTGGTGGGCATTTTAAATTGCCCTGTGAACTTTACCCCAGCAAAACATGACTGTATATATATATATAATTGTAATAAAGTAATAAGAATGTAAAGTGCGAGTGTGTATATGAATAAGAAATGACCGAATACGAGCTGCGAACTAGCGCGATTTGGGTTGGTCTCATTTTCAATTGCTTTCACAGTGTTTTTTGTGGGAGCATGGATACTTGAAAATAACTGAATAGTGTTTGTAGTGACAACATTAGACATTGGTATTCATATTACGGGCTGTGGGGAAGTTTAAACTGGAGACTTCGTTACTCAACTTCAGAATTCTCCAGAAGTCATACGGTAGTCGACGAGTGTTAAAAAAACATCCCAGGAGGAAGCAGAAGGTATGTGGCATATGCATATGTAATTATAATATTCTAGGACAAATAACTGATTTTGGCAAATATTTTAAGAAAGTCAGTCGAAGCGTGCATTATTCCTGGTGGGAAGAGCCAGGACCTCCTCCCACAACCCCGCGGTTTACGGGTTAAGCCGTACCTACGACTGCTTCCAGAGGAATGGAAGGAACTCAACGTACTCAAAGGTGGATTCCGTTCCCCAGTTTCCCACCTGGAGATTAGGTTAGGTTAAATTATTAGGTACAGTTAAGCTAGGTTAGTCCATGGTTAGTTAAACACTTAGGTTAGAACAGTCCTCTCCACCATTACGTTAACAAATCAAACAAGAGTTGTCACAGCAGAAGAGCAAAAAACAACGGGAAAACAGATTTGACAAGAAACGTTTAGTTACCAACCCAAAAATAATCAGAAAAATATAACAGCCTATCAGGAAGAACTGATTTGGTAAGGTGCTTGTAGGTAGGTGGGGGCGCTCACCATCCACTCGCTCAATGGAATGCTGCTCTCAGATGTCTATCCTTTCCTCCCCTCCTTCCTTATTTACTTCCTTCCTCTTCTGTCTTTCTTTACTTCATTCTTTCCTCATCCTTCTACCTACGGGTGACTTTACACTCCCTCTTCTGCCTTTATTTCCTTCATTCTTTCCACTTCCTTCTACCTACATGTGACTCTACACTGAGTGACAAGCCAAATGGCTTCCTGTACCCCAGGAAACCATTTACTATGCTGGATGGTAACCATATAACCAAATTATGGCACCTATTGGTTTAGTGGGTAATTAAGGTGCTCCAGTTGGACTGAGCTGGTGAAGGTTTATATCCAAGGGGTGATTGGGGTTTATTGCTCATGTTATGTCACTCAGGGATGAGTAAAGCTGGTCACTCTTATCTTAAATGTCAGGACCAACTCATGAGGCAATGTAGGATTGGATGATGCATGGATGGATCGATGCTTTACTGCTTAAAGTAAAACATATGTTTAGCCCCCTCAATGGCCGTGAGTTCAGACATTTGTGTGCTCCCATGGCCAGCCTTGGGACCATTTTTTCAAAGTTCTAAAATCAATTTCTTTTTCTTACAGATGTGAAAAGAGACTTCTGGCGCACCTGGCTCGTTTTCCCCCCCTTAAACCGATCCTGTGATTTGCTATGATTTGTAAAAGAATTAATAAATTAGGGCACATGTTATATTAGCATGTAAACATATGGGCAAAAACATCTACGATGAAGTGACCACCGAACTGCTTGGGATGGAAGAGTAGGGTCGTGTATACATACCAGTGACCTTGCTCCCTTCGCATAATTGTTCGCAGTCTTTTATAGCTCACCCTAACTCAACGTCACTGACACTGGTACAGTAAAGCGTTGTTCAAGGCCAGCAGCTTTGAAAGGGATAGTAGAATACAGGTATATCCTGGTTTAACGATGCAACTGGTTAGGTAAAAACCCATCGTTAGGCGGGGTATCATATATCACGATAGATTTAATATGGAAAGAAAAGGGATGTGTTTTTCAGCCTTGGGTTTCCCCCCCAACCATGTCCAAAACCCACCCAAATGAGCCCCAAAACAAGTTTAAAGCCAATCTAAATGGCCTAACTGTAAAAGAAGCTAACCTAAGACTAACACCTGTAAATAACTCACTAAAACCAACAAATAAAATATGAAAATCATCAAATATAAGTCTGGAAAAAACCAAGCTTTGTAAACTGTACCCCAAAATGACAATGTTCACCCCACCTATGGCTAAAACACATTAATCTTATGTCTAAAAACAGTTTATAATCAACCTAAACACACAATTTTAGTCCAAAATATCATCCAAATCAGTAAAACAAAAATCAAAACCCTTCGTTAAATGGGGGTTTGGCCATTGTTACGTAGGGTATGGTGGTATTTCTACTCCCATCGTTAAGCAGGGGTATCGCATCTAGGGGTATCGTATATCGAGGTATATCTGTACATTATGGTTTGCATATATACTCTCTCTTTCACACATACACTTAAGAATGAAAAAAAGAATGGGCCATAAACATACACTTAACTTTAAGGAGCAGAAATAACTGTACACTCAGTCGATCTGAAATGTGTTGGGAAGCGCGATATCAAACGAAGAATGTGGAACTGAACTCTAACTTACGAGAATGAGTGGGATGAAACAGTTATTTTTTTCTGATTAGCAAACATTTTTGTTCCATTTCATCCCCTAAAATCATCTAAGCATACAGCCTAAAGACCTTATCAATTCAATTCCTTTAGTATGTTTTCTGTATACAGTATTTCTGACTATTCTGAGGGTGGTAAATTACCTTGTCTTGCTGAAAGATTTTTCCCCTTTTATCATCATCACGTTCCATAAGGCATATCTATGACTGTTTCTGGCATAAAAGAAACACTCAACGTACTCAATGGCAGATTTTATTTCCCAATTTCCCAACTGGAGGTCAGGTAAGGTAAAGTTAGGTTAGGTTAGGTTAATTTATTAGGTAGTTAAGCTAGGTTAGGTTAGGTTATCAGTGACCTCACCAAACTCCACCCCACCACCCTTGTGATCGAGTTGTCAGCCGGAGGTGAGGGTGGGGGTTAAACTCATGCTCATTTACCAACAGCTCACTCGCTAGCAACCAGATGCTTGCTGTTTAAACTGGAACTATCATACCGATAATTTTATGTATTACCATACCACTGAACCATTCGTCACAGCCCGGATATACCAAAACCTGGATAATCCGAACCTGGATAATCAAGCCTTCACTGTACAGTGCTGAGCAAAGGATACCTGTAGTTTAAACCTGCCTTAAGATAATCAAAAACTGATATCAAACTAGTAATTTACCAAGTTCTGGATACAGCAAACCTATGATTAATGAAAACATCACAGATCCAAAACTATGAAAATGGTAATATGATTTTCAAACATCATCAAACTGACCTCAATGAAAATGGTAATATGATTTTCAAACATCATCAAACTGACCTCTGAGCCGGATCCCTGTGAGACTGAGCTGACGCAAATGTGAAAACTTTGTCAGGAAATGCACATCAGATGTATTGGTGTATGCCAGACTGAGACCATGCAGAGACTGAGACAGACACAGCAGACTACTGATATCTTCCATGTTACACATCTCCAATTCAACAGTATGGACATCCTGAAAATAGGTACAACTGTACAGTCAGTCCTCACTATTCTATCCTATGTTTTCATCTAATGTTTTTGGCTCCTGGGGCTACACTACTGGCATTTAAAGTGAGGGTGACCAGCCTCACTAGCCCCAGGTGGCATTATGTCAGCAACAAGCCCTAATCACCCATCAGACAGTAACCCTCATTATAAGTTGGGCATATGTACCAAAATAACAAAATTTTTTCCATGCAAAGGATACTGTATACTAGAGGAAACTGGCAGGCTTTAACCTCTTAACACTCATGATGTATTTCTGCAATGTACTCTTGCTACTTCCAAACAATTTTACTCAACTTGGGACAGCCAGCTTGGGACCAGTTAGGAGTTAAATAATGGCTGTATCTAACCTTACCTGTTTGAAAATTTTCTCACCATCTAAATAAAAGTAACAAGAATAAAGCAAATAATGACATTATTGGAAGGGACAGTTAACTCCCATCCTCCAGGTCACAAGTTCACTCGTCATGTCAGAGAAGTTCTATCCATTCTAGGTCACAAGTAAACTCGCAATCACGGCTACGCTGTAGTTTGAAGAGTGCACTAATTAATTAAATCTTAAGTGGCTTCTGGCATCTCATTAGAGTCAGCTGAGTGTGTCAGCTGCATCGCCAGTCAGGAGCCTGCCCAAACAGCAAGAATACAAAATGTCATTGCACTGTCTGATTTATCGCCTGCCCACTCTTGGAGCACCACCTCCACCTCCACCAAAGTGCCCAAAGAAGAGTCTAAGTAATGATGCTACAGGATATGAATCAGACATGACAATCACTTCACTGTTGAGCCATAAGTCGTCGACACTGGAGGTGAACTACAATGGAATCTCCTAAATTGCAGCTTGATGAGACTGAGCACATGGCGCTATTTGAGAATTCTGCGAGGTAGAAACAACTAATTTTATGGAGAAAATTACTTATGGGTCTGTCATCTCAGAAAATTTGCCCCGCTTACCTCCAAACTGACGTAAAACTGGCCACCAGCGAACACTAACAACCTGGAAAAGAAATTAGTAGAGAATATTTAATGGGAATGAATGATACTGTACTGTAAGATTCTTACCTGACTCTGACTGATGACATAGCTTGAATGGACGGGGGAGAAGGGAGGGGTTCCAAGGCTGGAGGCTGATTACGGTCTCTCAGCACGAGATGAGTGTACTGCTGCCTCATGCTGCCGCCTCCATGCTACTTCATCCTTATCAACTTCCCTCAGGAACCCCTCAAAATCTAGTGTGGAGACAACGGAAGCAGTGTTGTCATCGCCCTCAGCTGCCTTTGCGTTGTTGTAAGAGCCGTCGATTCATTGAAATTTCTTTACCAAACGGGTGCGGCCTTTCCATATTTTCTATTGAAATGAGTCTGTCACAGGATACTTGTTATTAATCCTGGATTACCACAGATACTGGGCATTTTTATAAACTTACCTCTGAAAGCTATACATGAAGATTTAGAATGCATGATACACTGACATGACCAGTCAGAGCAGAGGTTGGAAAACAATGCAGCCAGTTGGTGAGATTGTTGCTAAACATTACAAAGGACGACCAGCCCACTTCCTTAAGTACCCCCAAATAGATATACTGAATTTTATGTTTTTCCAATCACTTATTGCAATCACAATTCAATGGTTAACTACTGCATCTGTGTTGCAGGTGTACCAAAATTACTTAACATGAGATCATGAGTTTGTTATAATATAGGTGGAATTGCCACGCCCATCTGATACAGAATTACCTCGTTGTGTCTGTAATGGTGGGCAACTTTGGCCTTCTTCTCACCGTTGTCAATCATCCTTATTACAACAAACTTTTGGGTGTAAGTTAATAATGTTGGCTTCTTCTTCTTCCCCTTCCTCGAAGAAGTTGTTGGCTTGGGAGGGTTATGATCGGCCATGGTAAGACTGGACACAGAGTCAACAATTGTGCAGGGGTACAGAAAGCACAGAGTCGGCTTAGCACACTCAATCTCTGGGAAGCAGATTTTACAAGAGGAGGGGCCTCAAGTAAACCAAACCAGAACCATAATAACAACCAGGAGGAGACAATGCACTGAGCAGGATGCCCAGGTATCAAGCATGCATTGTGTGTGAGGAAAGCACTGGCTTATAGTAAGTACTATGCTTGAATATGATTATTTAGTAATTGCCATGCTTGACAATTTTTTTTTTTCTTTCATGTAAAGAAGAAGGAACCAAAGGCCAGGAGCCTGCAAACTGTTTCCTCTAAGAAAAAACAAAAACATGATAAGAGAGAGCCAAATTTAAGACCCGTTCATTTCAAGATGCTTGGACACACTGCGTCTGAAAGGCTGGAAATCATGGGCAACAGAAAATACAGACAAAGCAAGACAGTTCCAGAGTTGACCTGTTGCATACATGAAGGACTGGGAATAATGGTTAACTCTTGCATTAGACAGTTCGACAGAAAAGGAATGAAAGTTTGTTGTCAGATGGGTGCTATGCACTGAGAGGAGTGGTAGAAGGATGCAAGCAGACAGTTCAGAGAAGCAGCGACCATTGAAGTAGTGATAGAAAAGAGATAAAGATGCAACAGTGGGGCGAAGAGACAGAGGTTGAAGGGAGCCAGTAAGAGAAGGAGAGTTAATGAGATGAAAAGCCTTTGTCAAACTCTACCTTGTTGAGATGAGCTATATGTGTGGAGCCTCCCCAAACATGAGAATTGTACTCTACACAGGGGCGAATATAACCCATGCATAGAGTCAACAACTGTGCAGGGGTACAGAAAGCACGGAGTCGGCTTAGCACACTCAATCTCTTGGAAGCAGATTTTACAAGAGAGGTAAGATGTTCTTTCCAAGATAAATCCCTAGAGAATGAAACCCTAAGTAAGTTTAAAGATGATGCAGGATTGAGCTGGATATTGTTAAAAATTAGAGGGTACTCCTGTGGAAGATACTGTCGGGCTGAAAGATGTAAGAACAGAGTTTTTGATGCATTGAAAACAACAATATTACTTTTACACCAATCAGAGATATGAGCCAAGTCAGACATTATATGTGCCATAGCCTCATCCCTTGATTGTTGGAGTAACTGCTGAGATGGATGCCGCAGGAAGCAAATGTAAGGGTGAAGGATGGAGTCATCAGCGAATGAGTGGATTGTGTCGGTTAGTAGATGGTCGTTAATGAATGTAAGGACGAGTTCTGGCGATAGGACAGAGCAATGAGGAACATCACTATTGATAGCTCTAGGAGAAGAACAGTGGCTGTCTACAACAGCAGCTACAGAATGACCAGAAAGGAAGTTACAGATGAAGGTACAGATAGAAGGAGAGAAACTATAAGAGGGCAGTTTAGAAATTATGGATTTATGTCAGACTCGATCGAAACCCTTTGAGGTGTCATGTGCAACGGCAAAGCTCTCGCCAAAGTCTCGAAAGGAGGAAGACCAGGAGTCTGAAAGGTAGGTGAGAAGATCACCAGTGAACCATCCCTGGAGGAACCCATACTGACGATCAGAAAGAAAGTTGTGATAGGAAAGATGTTTAAAAACTTTTTTGTTATGAACAGACTCGAAAATTTTTGAAACACAGGATGTTTAACCAATTGGGTGATAGTTTGAGAGATGGGATTGGTCACCCTTCTTTGGGACTGACTGAATGAGAGCAAACTTCCAGCAAGAAAGAAAGGTAGTACAAGATGACAAAGGCAAAAGAGTTCACATAGCCAGGGTGTATGCACAGAAGCACTGTTCTTGAGGACAACAGGAGGGACCCCATCAGGTCCATATGTCTTGTTAGTTTTGGGGCCAGTGATAGCAGAAAATGCATCAACTGAAGAAATTTTAATGTCAGCCATGAGGAAGTCAGAGAGGGGAAGTGATGGAGGAACAGCACCAGAATTGTCTAAGGTGGAACTGGAGGAGAAAGTCGTGAAGAGTTCTGCTTTATCAGTAGAAGAAATAGCTACAGAGCCATCAGAGTCGAAAAGAGGAGGGAAGGATGATGAGGTAAAGTTGTTAGAAAGGTTTTGGGCAAGATGACAGAAGGAGCAGGAGGAATTCAAGTTGGAGAGTTCAGAGCATTTAGTACAAACAAAATTATTTCAGTGGAGTAAAGAACAGACTTAGCATGATTTGGGGCAGAAATATAAAGGAGATAAGATTCAGGGGTGGGTTGGCTCCAGTACCATTTGTAGGGCTTCTCCTTCTTGTGGACAGCTGTAGAACAAACATGATTAAACCATAGTTTGATTTTGCATTAATCAAAGGATATGAGAAAAGAATGTATGCTTCCATGCCTGAAAGAATAACCTCTGTAATGCACAAGGAACACTTGGAAGGCTCTCGGCGATGGAAGCAATAATCATTCTTGGAAAAATCAAAGAAGTACTGCCTGATGGTCTCCCAATCAGCAGCTCCAAAGTACCACAACCAACACTTCTTTGGAGGGTCCACAGGCCTTACTGGAGCAATAGGACAAGTTAGTGTGATGAGGTTGTGATCGGAGGAGCCCAACGGAAAGGAAAGATTAATGGCGTAAGCAGAAGGATTAATTGTTAGGAAGAGGTCAGGTATGTTTGAACTCTCTTCAAAGCAGTCAGGGTGCTGTACAAGCTGCTGTAGGTCATTAACAATAGGAAAAATGTAAGCTTGTTCATCAGGTGGATAAGTGAAAGGAGAGGAGCGCCAAAGGTGGGGGTGAACATTGAAATCTCCGAGAATGGAGATTTCAGAGATGGGATAATTGGATAGGATGTGTTCCATCTCAGATGTACGATACTGGAGGAATTTTTCAGTGTCAGTAGAATCAGGGGATAAGTAAACAGCTCAAATATATTTAGTCTGAGAATGATAGGAGAGCCGAAGCCAGAAAGTAGAGAATTCAGAAGACTCAAGTTCAGGAACACAAGAGTATGAAATGTCGTCTCGTACATACACACAACAACCACTTTTGGCTTTGAAATGAGTATAGAGAAAGTAGGGAGATACAGAAAAGGATTTGCTATCAGTTGCTTCTGACAGCCGAGTGTCAGTTAGGAAAAGAAGGTGAGGTTTAGAGGAGGAGAGGTGGTGTTCAACAGAGAGAAAGTTAAAGGAAAGGCCATGAATGTTGCAGAAATGAAGAAGAAGTGAGTCAGACAGTAGTTCCAGGCAACTCGCTGGTCGTCACCAGGAAAGGGGCAGATCTTGGGGGCATTTATGGTCTCCCCCCAGGAAATCAGAGGCTTAGTTGGTAGATATCATGTATTGGGGGGAAAATTTTGAATAGGAAGTGAAGTGTGTAATGTGCATGTAGTATGGTGTAGACAGAGGAACCAGTATTTGAGAGCATGTTGGCCTACTCGCTGTGTAACCGAAACACTGAAAAAGTTCAGCAAAGGGGGATGGCCAGGAGCTAGTCCCAAACTCCGATGAAATGGGAGCTCCAGCTTTCTCTGTCATCAGCCACCTAGGGAGTACCGTCCTGCTTGCCTGGTGCTACAGTCTACGCACAGATAGACGGGCAGACTTGAGGTAAGGGTGGTCCGTATTACACGAGGCATCGGAAAAGTATAATTTCTGAGGCTGCATTAGCAAATTTCGTGTAATTTCCACAAGTTACTGCTATTGTTAACTGTTGCATGATGTTGCTGCAAATTATGAATCCACTATGTAGGACTGCATGATTAAGGAGATTCTACTGTATAATGTGGAGAACATGCCACCCTCACTCCCCTCCTATCCCATGATGCTTTTCCTGAAGGATACTCTGTACAACAGTAATGTACGTAAATACAGCACAGGTAGTTTCCAACAGTGATATTAGAAAATGTTGTGTACAAGTGATGTGTGAAGACAGTGTGTCATAGTGACAAGTAACTCACAACACTGATGCACTAAAATAATATCTGCGGCAGTGACGTGTGTAATTATGACAAGGATGTTGCGTATACAGTACAGTAACTGTAAATAGTAATATCTAGAAAAATAAGGCATAGATATAAGTGCCTCAAGAAAAACAAGTCCTTTCATGGTAAAATACGTGCATATTCATACATTATTTTTGTAGATGATGGGGGTGCCCGTCATCCACCCACTTAGTGTAGAAATACTCTATTTCAGGGGAGCTCAATACTGAGTGGCAAGCCAAATGACTTCTTGTAAACCAAGAAACCAATAATACACTGGACAGTAACCTTATAACCAACCAATATAAGTTTCCTACGTGTCAACAAGTGGGTTGGCAGAGGGTTAGTGCCCCTCCCAGGAAAAAACTAATTAAAAATAAACAATGTGGGGAGGATGGAGAGTGAGAGACTGATGAGGAGAGTGTATGTGAGTGAGGTGGAGGGGGGAAGAGGGAGGGGAAGGCCAAGGATGAGATGAAGGGATGAGTAGAGAGGTATATGAGAGATGGGGGTGCGAGCTGGGAGCAGGGCAGTGAAATGACGGGGGACAGGGCGACAAGGAGGCGATTTGTTTGTGGCCAACCCTTATGGGATTAAGGCATCTGGTAATAGATAGATAGATAGAAGACTCGGACCAGGACTGACCAACAGGTGACGACTAAGGACTGAACAAAGGACATGGTACAGACTGCGACACAGAATGTATGGGGTGCAAATGATAGAGAGAGAGAGAGAGAGAGAGAGAGAGAGAGAGAGAGAGAGAGAATTGTCCAGGTGCTTGAGGATGCAAAATTGGACATGTGGACTAACTGCGACTAAATGGAGAGGTAAGAGTGTAAGAGAGTGGGAGTTTTTTTATTTTTTTATTTTTAATGCAAGGAAAAAGGAACCAAAGGCCAGGAGCCTGCAAATCATTCCTTCCAAGGAAAAAACAAAAACAATACAAAAGAGAGCCAAACTCCAGATCCGTTCATTTTGAGATGCCTGGACACAGTGCATTTCAAAGATTGGAGATCATAGTTAGTAGGAAATACATACAGAGGGAGACAGTTCCAGAATTAGCCTGTAGCATAAATGAAGGACTGGGAGTAACGGTTAACTCTTGCATAAGAAACCTGGACAGAAAAGGAATGAGAGTTTGCTGCTAGATGGGTGATACGCACCCATTGTTGGGGTGGTGGGATGCAAGCAGACAGTTCAGAGGAGCAGTGACCATTGAAGTAGCGATACAAAACAGACAATGCAGCAAAAAGACAGGTCAAAGGAAACCAGTAAGAGGAGGAGAGTTAATGAAACAAAAAGCCTTTGACTCTACCCTA
>JAGKTI010023819.1:0-14636 GCA_018397915.1 Birgus latro
TTCTCTTTTTATTATGATGCTGTGGAAGCCCCATTTGATTTTCGTGCCATCTATGTAAGTGTTTTCATTTTCTCGGTTTGATGTACCGATAAAGGCTAGCCTATTCACGACAGCAACTAACCTTAATTTTAGTTTAGTCTGACCAAACTCATGTATGCAGCTAAGCCTAATTTGAGCTTAGTATAAGTGTATTGATCTGTCTGTATCATGGTGGACCACATTCAGGCACGCTGGACAGACAGATATCAAATTAAACTGACAAATCGCTGTAAACTTTTGCTTCATTAAGGAAAGTCTAAATAATTAAGACAACAGAATGCAAACTACTTACTTCCAACTCTGTTCCTTTTTTCTCCTCCCTTCACATTTATCCGCCGAGCTGCCCTCTTCTGGCTCTGCTTTCTTTTGTCTATCCTGCGGTGCCATGTCGTACCGTGACCTGCCCTACCATGCTCTGCCTTGTCCTGTTCTGCTCTTGTTTCCTGTTCTGGCCTGTCTGTCTTGTCCTACCTTTCTTTGTCCTGCCCTGCTCCGTCCTACCACATCCCACCCTGCCCAGCCCTGCATCACCCTTCTCCACTCTACCCTGCGCTGTCCTACTCTGTCTTGCACGGCCCTGCCCCACCCCTCCCGGCCCCCAGCTCCCGTTGCCCAGCGTGACCTAGTGCGGGATAGGGGGAGGAGGGGGATAGAGGGTCGGGTACAAAGCAGCGTGTCAGCGGGCCGGGAGACTGATGGAGGCCAGAGACGCCCCACTTGCCGCCGCACGCACACACTTCAACTACCGTGCATGGACAATCGATTAGTGCCGGCCCTCCTCGACAAGCAGGGGAAGGATAGGGAGGAGAGGTCGTGATGGGTGGAGGGAGGGATGAGAGTGATTAGAAGAGGATGGGAAGGAGGAAGAGCTTGTGATGGGTGGATGGAGGGATAAGAGTGATGGGAGTAGTGTGGGGAGGAGGGAGAAACCACGATGGGTGGATGGGTGAGAGTGATGGGAGAAGAAAAGGAGGTAAAGGACAATGTGGAATCGTGATGGGTGGACGAAGGAATGCAAGTGATGGAAGAGGAATGAGAGCTGAAGGATGGGTAGGAGGGAGAGGTTGTAATGAGCGGACGGACGGATAATAGTGAAGGGAGGAGGATCATAGGCGAAGGATGGGGGGAGGGGGAATGTGTTATGATGAGTGGACGGAGCAGTGAAAGTGATGGAAGATGAAATGGGAAGAGGGAGAGGTTGTGGTAGGTGAATGTAGGGATAACTGATGGGAGGAAATCGAATAACGATGAGGAACTGAGATGAACTAGTGTGCATATTTTGACCTGGATGTAGTCATAATTACTGTAATTCAAATAGTACATGTCATCAACTGTGGCATGCAACTTTTTCTTTTTAATTCTTGGGACTCCAGTCAGTATTCCTTACACTGCAGAGCAGAATTTTCTGCATGTAAGATTTTCTTTCCATAATTATTGCTGTACTAACTCATGGTCAGATTTTCCAACCTCTTGTGGCAGTGGAAACATTTCCTACCTACCTGCCTACTGCCAGGCGCCTTAATCCCTACCTACCTGCCTACTGCCAGACGCCTTAATCCCGTAAGGGATGGCCACAAACAAACCGCCTCCATGTCCCCCGCCATTTCACTGACCTGCTCCCAGCTCACAACCCCCTCTCTCATATACCTCTCCATTCCATCCCACGATCTTATCCTTGGTTCCCCTCTCCCTATCCCCCCCTCCACCTCACTCACATACACTCTCCTCGTCAGTCTCTCACTCTCCATCCTCTCCACATGGCCAAACATTTCGTGGCCAATAAATGTTACATGAAATACCGGGATATTATGTTTATGAACTAATCAGTGAAGTTTGAGACATTTTCTTTTAAGTAAGGTGGGGCTAGGTGCATGGAATTACTGTTTAAAAAGATTATGGAGATGCTTGTTGCTTGAAGTTCAAAAGTTACAAATATAATCGAAATGAACATCAATCACATGCCGGACAAAAATGATTATCTATAGGCTTAAGCTGTACAAATGTAGGTATACTGACAATAGAGGCATTTTTGGTCAATGTCCAGCAATTGTTTCTTATATTCTGAATTATCTTTTACAATAAATAATGATCGTCATCTGGTTGAATACATAAACAAACAACCACCAAGAAAAAGAACATACTGAAGTGGCAGGAGGGACCTCTAACGCTGATCAATGAAACTTTGGTTTTGGTTGTCAGATAAATGTAAAAGTATCCGGATTATAAGTAGTTGGTTATCTCATCAGCTGTAAGGTACTCAGACATCAACTATAGAATGTGCTTCATTAGAAAGCCAGTTGTTCACTTCCTGTTAGCTGTAACGCAGTGGCAAAGATATGTACAGTTATATCCGTATTTATATCAGATCAGTTAGCCAATTAATATACCGTATGTTGTAGCAAAATCTGGTTTAATTATCATATGACCCTCCTTTTTTAGTCAGGTCTGGAACCTGGTGGCGGTCCCCTCATTATAATTTGTGTCCACCTGTGATTGGCGGGATGAATAGATCACTTGGTGTGCCCAATAAGAGCTCCTTGGGTGAGCAATAATTTTTCATTATTTAGATATCCTTGAGTGTGAATAAATGGTGAGGATTCATCCATTTCATCTCAAGATTCCTCCTATGGTTTCTTGTTTACCAAACAGTTTACTTTTCAGTTCAGTGAGTTTATTATGTGGCAGAATATCTCATCAGTAATCCTAAATATCAGGCATTCATCTGAACATTTTTCATATTCCTTTCGTTACATAACCTGCAAAAGCTTAACCACAGCGGATTTAAAAATATATCTGTTCACAACATACCTTGCCTGAGTGGATGCCAGACAAGAAGAATGTTATGAGAATTATGTTATCCGTATTATCTGGGATCACGACGAAGTAGTGAACACATGCACGTCCTTGTCTGTGCAGTGAATGAAGGTATAGTGATCGCCATAATCATCACCAGCACCAATTTTATAAGAATGCCTATTTTGTCAATCTCAGAAATACTCATATCATACTTTATCAGACAGGAATATAATCCATGTTGTCGACAGTGGTGAGCAGTGGTTGTCTTGGAGTCGTCTGCAGATCTCATTATGAAAGAATGTGAACATATTTTGGTTCACATCGTTAGCATACCGCATATTGATTGTCCGTCAGCATTTATTCTTACTATCACTTCCTGGCTTACTATTGAGAACTTTGTTTTTTTTTTTGCAAATCACTAGAACTATGCTATAATGCTGTACAAACACGGCTCTTCGGCAACAAACAATAATGTTAATGTACAACTGTTGTGCCTCCAGAGTGTCGGAAGTGATTTATTGTAATGGTTCGACTCAGCAGTATTTGCCTTAACATCAGCCATCAGAGGACGTATCATCTACCGTGTTTTATTCTTCCTATGTACAGGCGATTATAGTCAGCCTGAGGTAGACGTTTTAATTGTTAGGGGTCTTAGACATGACCCAGGAGTGACACCATGGGGCCCCGGGTGTTAGGAAACGTTACAGGACGCTGACCATTTGTCCATACTGGCAGAGTGCCTCCTTCCCAAGAAAAATAAAATAACACAAATGCGCACTCACAGGGTGCAACACCCGCGCCTACCAACTGGTCTGTTGACTATTTCATTTTGCCCTGTGACCTTGATCATCAACCGATTGCTCTCAGAATCGAAATATTCATTCTTGCCTGACTCTCATCTAAAATAAATCAAAACTGTTCGAACAGACCTTGCACTGTGATCTTGATATTTCACCTTCCCCCTGTGACTTCGGCATTTGACTGAGTGTTCTCAAAATCCAATACCTTTATCCCTATCCTGCCTTAATCCGTTCCACAAAGTCTGGACTAAATCAGATAAGAAATGCCAAAGCCGACAGCCATGAGGCATTGATATTTCACCTATTGTCTTAAAAAAACAAAAAGCTACCCCTTGACTGATCTTCAACTCTTCCACAAAGTTGGGTTTTATTTTTTTTTTTGTGTGCTTAAACAAAGAACAAGTCGAATTTTTACCTTTCCTTTTGACCTAGACCTTTGATAAATTATTCTCGAAATTGAATCCTTCGTCATTGCCTTACTCGAAATCATCCACCAGGTTTGGTCTACACTGGATGAAAATTGTTTAAACTGACCTTGCTAGGTCTGACTTTAACCTAACACTGTGACCTTTGTCTGTGACCTGCTGTTCTAACAAACCAACTGGTAAACTCCTTGGCTGCTGCCTCAACCCTTCTACAAAGTTTGATCAGAACTGCATAAATTTTTTTGTTACAAGTATTTTGTCCCCCCCCCCACCCCCCCCTCTCCCTCACCGCGTGTATAACAGTACCCCGCTCTCGTTTTGCGAGCTTGGATATACTCATGATAAGAAACAATAATACCACTCTCCTTGATTCTTTTAATATACATCTTCTATTTCTTGCTTTTGAAGAAGTGGTCAGCTGTTTTGTTTTATTATATCTTGTTTATTACTAGCTAGTAAATACCTGGCTTGTTCTTCGGGCCCTCCTTGGACCCGGACCATGGTGCTTTGGTACCACTAGCACCCCTCTTCCCCTCTCTCTCGGGCTTAAATGTAGCTTTCATTAACCCCTTCGGTACGAATGTTCTTTGTCCAAACTGGGATAGATCGTCTGGACACAGCAGGAAAAACTACAGTAAAATATCGACGTAATTGTAACGAAAAGGTTAATACTATAGTTCTATAATCATCCATACCATAAGGCAACCGCATTCATTTAAATATATTGTTAAGGCAGATATACTGTATAACTGTGTTTGCCCAACTTTTCCATCCCATTGCTAGTCAGTAAGGGTCCGTACACCTCCTTAGCTTCATATTCACCTGCTGACGTCAAGGTGGGGTTGCGTGTCATTAATGATTTGCAGTTCTGTAGACCTTTTCTGAGGCTTACTCGGAGTTTATTATCAAACAGCATTATCTGAAGAGTTATTGTCTTCCAGTATACTATTCCACACCATTCGTATTCGTATGAGACAGTTAATGTTTTCATAATCCGTCGGTGTTAAATGAGGTAATATCCCCTCATAACTTTTTTAAGTACCTCGACATCCCTCGTCATTTACAGTGTGTACATTTTACGACCATTCGAAATAATATTCTGTTTTATATTATTTTTCTCTGACAAAAAAAAAAAAAAAAGAATGGTGCAGTGGAAATTTTAATAATCAGCCTGACTTCAGCCTGACTTTTACACAGATGATAGGATGCGTACATTTTATACCAGCAAATACAGAATAATGAGGTCGGAAAGTGCTGAAAATGTAAACGTTGGTTGTGTGGGCGTGAAAGGCTTGAAGAAAATAAGAAACAGGGGAATACAGACAACAGGACGATTAGGGAAATGAGATATGAGTAGAGGGCACTGAAACTGGTGAGGAGGATATTGGTGAGGGAAGTGATAGACTAGTGAGGAATGTCAGGAACGTTAGGGAGAGAGGGACTGGTAAGGGAGGTAAGAGAGGGACTGTTGGGGAAGGTGAAGAAGTGACTGGTGAAGGAGGGATTGGCGAGGAAGGTTAGGGAGGGACTGGTAAGGAGGGAAGTAAGAGAGGGACTGATAAGGGAGGGATCTTGCGTGGGAGGTGAAGGGAAGACAGGTGAGGGAGAGACTAGTGAGGGAGGAGTTGGGAGAAACGGTGAAGAAGAAATGAAAAAGAAGGGGTAAATAGTGAAGAAAGAAGGGTAGTATGGAAGGGAGGAGACGCGAGGAGACAGTGTAGCAGGAACGGAGAGTAGTGTGGAAGGAAAGAAGGGTGGAGAAGTGAACAGGGACTGAGACATGGAACTATATCGTCTAAGGTAAGAGGGTTTAAACAGAGGAAGGAGAGGAGAAGAGAGGGAAAGAAGGAACACAACAAGAGAAGGGGAAATAACTATGAGAGAAATGGAACGAGTAGCCAGTTCAGAAAAATGGAAAAAAAGAAATTAAGGACTAATTTGTGAGAAATGCAGAGGGAACACAAACGGAGAGGTGATAGGAGAAATATTTGTTAACTCGATAAAAAGGTAAAGCATAATGGAAAAGCATAATGGTTTGGGCATATGGAGAGGTTGGAGAGTGGAAGACTGACGAGGAGAGTGTATGTGAGTGAGGTGGAGGGGGCGAGAGGGAGGGGGAGGCCGAGGATGAGATGGAGGGATGGAGTGGAGAGGTACATGAGAGAGGGGGGTGTGAGTTGGGTGCGGGGTAGTGAAATGGCTGGGGACAGAGCGACATGGAGGCGATTTGTTTGTGGCCACCCCGTGTGGGATTGAGGCGTCTGTTAATAGATAGATAGATAATGGAAAAGAGTGAAGGGGAGGAAGAGGAACCCGAGAGAAGAGGAAAATTAAGCGTCTGTAAGGAGGGGGAAAAAAAAGAGGGCTAAAGAGAGACGTATATGGGTGCGACGAGTAAAAGGGAAAGAGAGTGAAAAGGAAACTGAAAAAGATATCATAGAAAAGAATTCGAGGGGAGGGAAAGAAGAAGAGGGGGAGGAGGATAGATGGCGAGAAGAGAGAGAAAGAAGGGGAGGGGGAAGAGAAATAAAGAGAAAGAACCCAAAGATGGAAAGAAAGAGGAAAGAAGAAGAGATGGGAAAGGAGAGGAAGACGGACGGTGAGGGGAAAGGCACATGTAGAGAGAGAATCGCTGAGAGGAAAGTGAGAAAAGGGAAAGAGGGGAAAATAATAATAATTGTACCGAAAGAGAGAGAGAGAGAGAGGGGGGGGGGGGGGGCAGAGCAGCAGGGGGAGGGAGAGAGAGGGAGAGGGAGAGGGAGGAGAAGACAAATGATGTTCTGGGCCAGGGAGCGGATACAACACAACAATAATGGTGATATTAACGACCATGACAGCGATAACCTTAATGGAGGTCCCTCTGTATCAATAACAGTACAGTAATATCGAATAATACGCTGTTTTTTAACGCTACCTTCCCTTCTACAATATAATGTAGTTACTTACTAAAAAAGAATATCATCATCATCATTGTAATCGCTTATTTGTATCTTTTAAGTGGTACCTTCTTTCCGACAGAATACTGTTGTTCAGTAATGGGAAAAAAAATTATTGTCATCTTTATTGCTATTTCCCTAACCATCTCTTTTCTGCATATGTATCCGTATCTGTCCGTATGAGGTCCACTACAGAACTGGATTTTCTCTTAGAGGGGAGAGGGTTAACCATTCTTAAATGTATCCAAGTATTGGAAGTGTTGTATTGGATATGTTTAGGGTTTGCCAAGCAGAATATAACATGGGTGTTCAGTTCACAGGATGCGAACACATTCAAGCATACTACAAGCACCCATCTTAATGTCCATCCATCACGGATTGGATTTCGATCCCTAGACTTAGCAGTTCGGGACGTGAAATTAGCAATGAGTCATTATGGGTACTGACTCTCCTAATTATACGTATGTTTCCCACCATTACACTCTACTTTTCTCTGTTAAATTCTCCTTTGCTCTGTTCTGTTCAGTTCTACTCTACTGTACTCTACTCCACGCTTTCTCCAACAAACTCTCCTAATTCTCCTTCCCTCTGATACATGTGGTACGTAGGATGATGAAGGGAACATAAAACAGAACAGTTATAAAATCACGATATCCAAGCAAGGTAAAAAGAGTACTTTAGCGACCAGATGGAAAAACCAGCAGTTCCATCCGCGTAAATTATCCGTAATTTAGGAGAGCAGTGTGAAATAAGTCTGGCGTGGGAGCAGATTACAGAAGCGCTCCAAAAATCCGGCCTAAATCCGGAGGTGGGAAGGAGGACGTGCGGCGGCAGGTAAATAAATCCTGGCCCAGGTGTTAATGAGAGCTGGCCCGACACCTGCGGCCGCCCGGTTGTGTAATCATGTTAATCACCGCAATTAGCAAGTTTAGGGGGGAGGGAGGGGAGGGGAAGGAGGTGGGAAGAGAAGGGGAGGGAAAGGGTGAGGGAAAGGGGATGGAAGTGAGAAGGAATAAAAAGGGTGAGGGGGAAAGAGGAGGTGAGGGGGAGATGGAGAAGGGAAGGGGTGAAGGGAAAATGGATGGATATGGGATGGGAAGGGAAGGAAGGGGAATAAGGATGTGGAGAGAGAGTGAAGAGTTGACGGAGGGGAGGGATTTGGGACGAGAAGGAAAAGGGGTAAAGGGAAAGAAGGGGGACGAGTTTAAAGGAAGTAGGTGAGTTGGGAGGGAAGAGAGACGTGAAGAAAGGTAGCGATGAGGGAAAAAGAAGGAAAATGAGGGGAAGGCAGATGTGAAGAGAAGGGAAGGGGTGATGGGCAGGGAGGGAAGTGTGAACGGGAGGGGGAGGAGAAGAAAGTGGAAGGGAAGGTGGGGGGAAAGGAGGAAGATGGTAAAGGAAGAGAGATAAGCGGAAGGGAAGGACGTGGCAAGGGAAAGAAGAAGGGTGGGGGAAAGGGGAACGAAGTGTGAAAGGAAGGAAGAAAGGTGAGCGATAAGTAAGCGTGTGAGAGTAAGGAAAGTCGGAGAGGAAGGAATTGTGAAAGGAAGGGAGTGAGGGAAGAGGTGGGGAGCGGAATGGGTAAGGATGAGTGAATGGAAGGAAGAGGGTGAGGGGGAAGTGAAAGAAGTGTTAAAGGAAAGGAAAAGGTGAGGGGGATGGGGAGACAGGTGTGAAGAGAATGGAGAGTGTGAGGAGAAAAGAGAGTAGAGGAAAGGAACTGGGTGTGAGTGAAGGAAGGGAAAGAGGGGAGAGGGGGTGATGGGAGGAGAAGGAGAGTGAACAGAGCGGATGAGATGAAGGGAAAGGAATGAGGGAAATGAGGGAAAGGACATGGGGTACGAGGAAGAGAGGGGGGAGTGGAGTGTAGGGGAAAGAGGGAGGGGAAAGGGGAAGTGAAGGTGATGAGGAAATGTGAGGATGGGTGAGGGTAGGGGAAGGGGGGCTTCACGCGACCTCTTGACTCATTATTATGCTACGGTCAGAGTGGGATGTGGTGGTTGTGGTGGTTGGTGTGGTTGTGGTATGGTTGTGGTTGTGGTATGTGTTGTGGTTGTGGTATGTGTTGTGGTTGTGGTGGTTGTTGTAATGGTAGTGATGGTGGCGAGTGTTATAGTTGTGATGGGTGCTGTGGTGGTGACGATGGGTGCTGTAGTAGTGGTGGTGGTGGTGGTGGGTGTGGCGACTGTTGTGGTTGGGGAGGATGTTATTGTGGTGGTGTTGTGATTGTGGTGGGCATGGTAGGTGTTGCGGTTCGATGAGTGCATAGGTCGTGGTGGGGTTTACGGCTGTGATTTGGGATGTGAATATGGTGGTGGTGGATGCTGTGGCGGTGGCGGCTGTGGCTTTGATAGCTGTGGTCGTAAAGAGCATAACGGGACTGTAAAGGTCGTTGTAATAGGTATTGTGGTTATGGATTTGATGGATTTTTGGTTGTGGCAGGTGTTGTGAATGGGCTTGTGATTGTTGTGATAGGTATTATGATTATGGTACTGTTGTGATTATCAAAGATGACTGGCGGTATTCTTGGTATTTTGTCCCTAATACGGCCAATTGTTTTATGTCATTCTCCTCTGACTGAAATTCGTTATATATATATATATATACCTGTATTTATTTGTTTATCTGTTTGCATTTATTTATTTAATTATTTATTTATTAATGGTGTTTCGATGTTTGTTGTGCCAAGTTGATTTGCTAGGATATGTTGGTATGCTGTGCTTTATCTTTTTGAGCTCAGTTGATTTGTGTTGCTAGCTAATTTGTTGTCCTAAAGTGATTTTGTGCTAGGTTAATTGGGCATGCTAGAGTAACAGTACACACGTTGCCATGATGTGCTAGGCTGATTCGTTCTGTCCTAGGGAGGGACTTTTAGGACTTATGAGATACTTTTTATCGTACTTGGTTGTGCTAGTTTGGTTGGTTGTGCTTGGTTAATTGGTTGTGGTAGGTTAATTGGTTGTGGTAGGTTACTTGCGTGTGCTAGGTTGGCTGTACTAGGCTAATTGAGTTTGCCAGAGTAATTGGGTTTGCTAAGTTGATAGGGTGTACTGGTTGATCGGATGTGCTAGGGTGACCGATTGTGCTCAAGTAAAGTAATTGTACTGTAAATCTGGGAAGAAAAAGATGCTGATTAGTTGTGCTTACTGCACAGGGTGACCATATGAACCTGAGGGTGTTAATACTTGTACCATTACCCCTCTGACGGTCAGTGTTATTCCGTTATCCAATTCCAGCCTATGCCAGACGATTCAATTCAGCGAAGAGTGTGCCATAGCAGCCTAAAATTGTTAATGTGTACAGTGACCAAATGATTGTTTTGGTTTTTATTTGTTTTGCCTGACCTTGAGTGGAGCAGCTTTGGCGTTCAACTTTGGGCAAAACTTCATCTTGTCCCTGCATCTCGCCAATGGAAGGACCCAGGTGAAGCCCTGTCTACCTCAAGATGCCGCCGGATTCCTACACGGTTTATATACTGTACTGTACCTGTAGGACGGCCCACAGAAACAGTTGCTCTTACCTGTGGTCGTTTGGTCTGCTCTGTCAGAAAGTAACAACAACAACAACATCTTTCAATATTCTGTTGCAGGGTGGTAATTAAAAATTAAGTCGACTAAAACTCACTGTGTTACATAAATCTGCTTGGCATTATCCGGAGAAGAATACGCCAGTAGAGCTTCCAAGACAAAGATAGAATTAACTGTGACGGTATTAATGTTATGTTTGTGGTGCTATCTCCAATGAGGCTGTGGATTTTTGGTGTTTTTCGATAATTTGATTAGCTACTGAGTGTTGTGTACTCGTATGTGACCATACTGAATACTGGTGCTAGACCCATTTCATAAATTAATCTTGCTACCTACAGACTTGTCTTGTTTGTTTATGGGAGAAGTCTGTTACTCACCTAAGCTGAATATGATCATCTGGCATTACCTGAAACTGAATTGTTAAGGCGTCACTGTATTAAAGGTGATGTATTAACATTTGTATCTAGTACCTGCTGCAGTTAAATGATGGTGCAGTTACTCTCCCGTTTCAGATTAGAATAACTGTTTCTCCATAATTAAACCATTACCCCTGCCTCCCTACTCATCCCTTTGTCTCAGCTACAATCCTTCTGCCTAGCCTACAATCCCCTGCCTCATTTACAATCATCAGCTCTCATCTACACTCCCTCTGCCTTAACTACAATCTTTCTACCTCACCCACAGTCCCACTGCCTCACCCACAATCCCACTGCCTAATCTACATCCCTTTGCCTCACCCGCAGTTCTCTTGCCTCACTCACACTCCCTTAGGCTAACCAACAATCCCTCTGCCTCATCTACAGTCCCTCAGTGCCACGCCTCATCCCTCCCCTGCCTTATTTTGTTAAATTTCTTCCACCCGTTTCAGTCCAGTTCCATAGTCATCTTTGGCAGAGATGTTGGTGAGCACACGAATCATCAGCTTGAGCATTATTAGAATAGTTATCAGTGAATCCTTAATGAGCTTCACACCTCCCCACTTATTCTTAGCAGATTGGTAATGCTGTAGTGGATTCATTGAGTTTCTGTGTTTGTCAGTCTTGGGAACAGTGTTTTATTTATGTACCAATTTTACTCTCGGCGTAGTGTCATTATTATTTTGCTTTCGTTGCATTTGGGGGACATTCATAAACTCTCTCGGCCTTAAGTTACGTATAAGATCGTTTGTTTCTACGTTTATCTTAATTATCTCAAACAGCTGCCAAACGCTTCACAGTCAAACTAAGACTGAAAAACTACGTGAAAAAATACCTAGAGAAATTTCTTTATGCTTATATTAAACTGCTGTGGTGACTCTTTTGTGGTAAAAAAAAAAAATGGCTAAGATTATGTGAGGGTGCTTCCTTTGATTTTAATTTTAAGCTGTTCCCTGAGAGAGAGAGAGAGAGAGAGAGAGAGAGAGAGAGAGAGGGTGATTCCTACATCCCTCTTCACCTTGCACTATAATTGGGACCTGGATGTAAATTCGATTGCTGCTTATATTTTTGGGGAAGATTATAACTTGGTAAAAATGATTGCTTTAAATACCCTCATCGATAATTTAATCCTGAGTCGTCCTCCTCTTCCTTCTCCTCATCCTCCTCTCCGAACACCCTGATTTTTTTTTTTTAAGTAATCCTTTAATCATCAGGAAAACCAAGTATTGTGCATTCTGCGTAGCGCCACACGACTGACTCTCTCTCTCTCTCTCTCTCTCTCGTCTGGGAGTGAATCGTAGGAGCCTGGGTGTTATTTTTTTTCTTTTAATATCGACATTCATTTCATTAGTTACATAAAATCGGATATTAGGAGTATTAATTCAAATGAATTGCTGAGGAAGATACGGTACGAAATCAACAAAGCCAACGAGAATAAGACCCGTATGGCAATGAGGTGCAGTGCAGGACGGAAGCTCGCCTAGTACTTCACCTCTTCTCCTCTTCACTTCCTTCTGCCGGCTAATGTTCCCACGGTGAGAGAAGCTTGGCATGCTTTTCTGACCGTGGATATTACCCTCCCAGATGACAGGTCAGAAGGAAGGGTGACAGACATGCCTTAAACATTCCAGGATAAATTTGCGCCTAACGCTTCACCTTTTCTATTTCTCACTTCCCTCTGCTGTCTAATGTTCTTCGGTGAAAGGAGCTTGGTATGCCTTCTGCCCATGAATAATTTTCTTCGATATGATGGGTCAGCAAGGGAGGTGACGGTCATTTTCTAAGTGTGAAGTAGAATGGGCGGCATCGTAGGCGAACTTTTGTCCTTGAATGTACTGTCAGGGAAACAACTATCTTCCCAGTTCCACTTGAAGAAAATTTGCATCTGACGAGATACAATTAAAATCTCATCTCTCCTAATGCTAGCTTCAGATAGTTCGTTTTTTCCGCGATATATTAGTTAGATTTTGAGAAGCTACTTGCGTCACTGTCTGTACGGGTGAAGGGAGTGTGGCGGCGGTGGGGCGGGAACACACCGTCACCAAAATCGTAATATTTGTATCCCCGGGACTCGTGTTAATCGCAGTGGCAATTAATTAAAGCTGTAACTGGAATTGGTGACGATTTTTGCAGCAGAGGCCCGTGGGAGTGATACAGAATATATTAGCTATTGCCTTCCCTTTCTTAAAACTAAGTACAATGAGCAAAAGTTGGTGTAAATTTAACCAGTAAGTTGTAGAAGAGACATTTTTATTATAGAAGACAACTGTCGTTCTTAACACTTTAACCTCTTACTATTCTTTTTAAAATTCACGTTAAATATTATTGTGCCTTTGGAAGCATTTTCACATTAAACAGCATTGTACTTTGGGAAGTAATATAGATTAAAGAGGAAAATATTGCTTCCCCCGCGTCGGACAGAGTGGGAAAGAAAATCTGGTTCAAAAATCTAAAAATCCTGAGAGAACCTGGACATGGTTGCAGGAGTCCGAGCGCCCCTCTCCGTCAGATGAAAACCTCACATTTGTCATCATTTTTAGTCGTAATTCCCTTCCGTCCTCTATCTCTCTCTCTGGGCGCGCGGAATTTACGGAGGGGTTTTTAACACGTTCCTCCCTCTCCTCGGTATTCTTCTCCTCTCCTCCCCTCTTTCCCCTCGAGACCCTTCCACTCTCTCCCTCTTCTCTCTCCGCTTCCCCCTCTCGTCGTAATTATCTCCCATTTTCATTCCTCCTCCTCCGCTTCCCCGTTAATTTCCCCCTCCTTAGTCGTCCCTTCTTCTCTCCCCTTTTCATTCCCTCCGCCGCCCTGCTCTTCCCTCGCCTGGAAATGCATTAATCATCCGTTTTACAATTCTCCTTCCCTTGTCATTCTTCGGGTGTTTCATTTGTTCTCTCTCGGCTTGCTGTCTTTGCCTCATCCTCGCCACCTTTTTCCCTTCGCTTATTATAATTTCGGCTTCACAGTCTCATTATTTTTTTCTTCTATGGTCTTGGTGTACGTGGGTTGCCAAGGACAGATTTGACGAGGAACATTTCTTTTTTATTAATCCTCCTAGCGCCACCTTTCCGCCATACGAATCTCCTTCCTGTCACTGTTACTGCTTGCTCTCACTTTCTCTTACTAATTGCACCGTATATGAATTTCTTATTAGTCGCCTCGTCTCAGTTATATTTACGACGGTCTCCCTATCATTCTTCCTCCCTCACTCGTCGTTTCATTCCCAGCTTCCGAGCACTTTCCTTATCTCATCATCTCCCTCGTAAATCCTTTCAGCATCCTCTCTGTCGTACCTTACAGTCAAACATCATCCCCAACTTCCCAGCGACCTCCCCACCACCAGCACCTTTCACACAGCGTCCCCATCTTCCGGACATGCCATTTATCATCTTTTTCTCCCTGACCATCCTTTCTTCTTCTCAGTTGCCTTCTTCCTCACAGCCCATCCACGTCCTCCCTACACAGTCACCATCACACCTTCCTCAGTGTTCCACAATATTCAGTTACCCTTTAGCTGATTACATTGCGCGGACCTTCCTATCCTCTTCACTACCCTCCTTAAGCATCCCTCACCACTCCCAGTCCATATCTGTTCCGTAATCTCTCACAACGAGGGATCTTTCAGAGTTGCATAATAGCGTCTGTTCCTGGTCAGACGGAAGTATTAAGAGCTGTTAATAAGGAAAATGGTTAAAAG
>JAGKTI010023820.1:0-14636 GCA_018397915.1 Birgus latro
TCCGATATACTGTATAGGAGTTTAGTCTGGTAGCTCCTCGAGTCTGATAAAAGCTAATTCCGGTCTACTGAAGTCCGTTATATCGAGGTTTTACTGTATACACACGTATATACGAATATATATACTGCTAACCTAAAGCTCATTCACATAACAATTCTAATTTTCAGATACTCGGTCAGTAACAACAAAAATAACAGGCAATGCCAAGGTACAGCAAGTCCATCCCCGGCAGTCATTTTAGTGCTGACGTATAAATACAACAGGATATCTGGTCAAAGATATCACATATTAAATTTGGAATAAATCAGTTGACAATTGACGATTTTAAACCCATTTGAAATTTTAGGCCCAACCCATTTGACACTGACCCCTTTACTGCTTACAGGGGGGTGACCCCCCTGATGTAATGAGGTATGTTATAGGATACAGATTTGAAAGATGCACATTTAGATTTTGGGTTCACGTTGATATGATGAAAGGAGTTACGGCAAATTTTTATTTATTTTTTTTTTACATTTTATTTGGTCCTACAACCTGGGTCTTGGCCCAGTTTGGCCCAAAATTTAATCAGGTGATCAGAAGGTTATAGCCCATCATCCCTATAATTTTTGTCAAAATTGCACCCGTAGTTTTCGCGTTCCAAGTTGTTAGAGGCAGACAAACAAACAGACAAACCGAGTGAAAACAATACCCATCCCTGAGCCCCTCAAGGGCAGGGACGGGTAATAATAATTGTTTTGCTACGTACTCAGAGCACAACTTCTTGCTTCCTGAGCACAAGCAACTGATTGGGGTTCTTTCCAAGACCGGGTCTAGAGCATGCAACCAAAGAAACAGGGCTAAAAACACAGGCTAACCAAGCATACACGTATATTACCACATAAATATACAGGTGCAGGGCACAGTACAATTTGACAGATTATGCACACTATAAGGACATCTGGACAAGGAGTTGTGAGTATAGGTAGGTGACAGGGTAGCTGTAGGTGTCGCCCAGGTGTGGGAGGCATCACGTTAGGTGTGCGCTCTCTGGAGAGGCGCAGGACCCCTTTCGTGGGCTGGATCGTCCGGTGTTGGCTGCAGGCCGGTGTAGAGGGAGGCCTTCCTCTGGATGGGCCTCGCTGAATATGTCGGCCCTCGGGACTGGGGCCAAACAGGGCGAGCAAGCTTGCTGGTCTGTGCCTACTCTTGGGGGAGGATGGCCCACCGGCTGGTCTGGGCAGGTCTCTGCCAGGAGTCCTGGAGGTGTCCCTTGGTGGCTGGGGCTGCGTCGAGAGGCCGTCAGGGGCTGCCTGTGGCGTCTCTTCCTCTGGGAGTCCGGCAGCAACTGGTGATGTTGGGGTGCTGACTGCAGTGAGTGCACTCCATCCTCATGATGGGGCCACTCCAGACTCTCTCCAACAGGGACTCCATTAGAGAGCTAGCTGTGCCCCTTGGGGTGTGGGGGGAGCGAGAGAGGCGTCCCACTCGCCTCTGGGGGAGTGAGGCGAGCAAGGGGCATTGCCCTCGGAGGGAGCCACAGGGTTAGGAGACAAGGGAAGTATGGTGGATGTCTCCCCCCCAGCGGGCACGGTGGGCATTGCCATGGTTCCACTAGACCGTGGGACTGCAGGTGAGAGGAGTACAGTAGATGTCCTCTCCCCGGCGAGCACAGTTGGCGTCGCCGCAGTTCTGCTCTTTGTCGGGGCTGCAGATGAAGGAAGTATGGTGGAAGTTCCCTCCCCGATGGGCATGGTGGGCACCACTGCGGTTCTGCCTTGCCCTGGGACTGCAAGTGAGAGGAGTACGGTGGACGTCCTCTCCACGCCGAGCACAGTGGGCATCGCTGCGGTCCTGCTTCCAGCGGGGGCTACAGGTGAGGGAAGTACAGTGGACGTTCCCACCCCGATGAGCATGATGGGCATCGTTGCAGTCCCGCTTGGGTTTGTAGGTGAGGGAAGTACGGTGGGCGTCGTCGCGGTCCTACCTGGGACTGTGAGTACACAAGTCCCACTCCAATCCTGGCGAGTGCTAGTCTGGCTCGAGAGTAGTGTGGCGGCGTGGCGTACCTTCTGTTGGCTCCGTTGAGGGGAAGAGGGGTGCATGGTGGCGGGAGACGTAAGTCTGTCTTGTCCGGGCCCTTTATGCACCTCCCTGTGGTCTCCCCTTGGGGTGGGTATTTCACCACTGTCGTGGTTGGAAAAGTCACGTCCCTGTGCTGGGGGTGGTATGTGTCTGATATAGACGTCTGGTAGGTTGGCGTGAGGTGTAGGAGGAGTGAGGTCCAGTTCTGTGTGGGTTGGCTCCTGGCGTGGGTGGTATACTGTCACGAGGATGGAGGTATGTGTAGTCCTCTGCAGGAGACGCAGCAGTTGTGATGTTCCTCTCAGGCGATGTTTGTTCCCCTGGGCAGGGGTCCAGAGCACATGTCTGATCTTCATTTCTGGAGGCACGGAGTGTGGTGACTGGCCAGTGGCTCTGGGCTGAATGCTGGAGACGGGTGAGGTGACCTGGGTTTTACGAGGTCGTGGAGGACACGCCTTAATCGCCCTGGTGGGCTTGGCCACTGGAATTTTCTGTCTCACCTATTGTATTTTGGGATTATGGGGGAGGCGTTTGGTATGGGGAAGCTGGAGGTGTATGGTCTGGGTGGTGTTGGGGGTGTGGATGAGGGTGTGGGTGTGTACCTTGCTGATGGGCGAGAGAGAGATGGCTGGACCTGGTAGTGGTGGTGGTGAGGGTGGGTGTGGGTGGCAAGGAGCTTGGGCCATGTGGTGAGATGGCCAGGTGGGGGTGGGGGGTTCTTGGTTTGGGTGGTAGAGTTATTGTGCTGGGTGGTGGTAGTGTGGTGGTGGTCGAGGATGGGGAGCTGGTGTGGGGTCTGGTGTAGGACGTGGGTATGGAATGGGGAGTGGGTGAGAGTGAGGAGTGTGTAGGTGTGATGTAGCACACGTACAAGATAGTCGTGTTGGTGGGGGAGGTGAGTGATGGTGCGGCGTGCTGGGTGAGAGAGTGGGTGTTGCGTGGCCGGGAGGTGGTGGACGAGGTGGGTGGTGAGGGGTGAAAGGTGGGAGACAGTGGACAGCGGGAGATGGGTCCAGAAGGCAGGTTAGGGGAGCATAAGATAGAGGTTCCGGTGGGCCTGTTAAGGTGCAGGCAGGCTTTGTGCTGAGGAGGGATAATAAGGGAAGAGGTGATGGTAGTGGGGAAAGTGGTATGCGGAGGAGTGGGAAGGCTGGGAATAGGAGAGGGTAAGGTAGAAGACAGTAGGAGGAGAGTGAGGTGAGTGAGAGGGTGTGGGAGTGCATGTGCAGTGTGGCTGGGGGTGGGTCTGGAGACTTTTGGAAGTGGAGGTGTCGCTTGTGACAGTCGATGCTGGTGCGTAACTTCTGCACGAGGTCCATCCCTAAGTAGCCATCATAATCATGGCAGGTTGAGTCATAGATGATGAATTGGTGCTGGGCTGATACTTTCTGATGAGTATCGGCACACAAGGGCCGGGTTTCCCCACGTACTGTAGAGGCAGGGGTGTCATCCCCTGCATCTACAAGGTGAGCTGAAGTGAGAAATGGGCCGAAAGCTGAGGCGTGGCGGGAGTGGAAATGACTGTAGAGGCAGGATCTGGTCACTCCCGTGTCGACCAATAACCTCACTTTCACACCGTTCAGTTTCATTTTGTTGTAGACTGGTAGGTGATATTTTTGTGAGGTGGCCCCCGCTACCATGGGGAGGTGCGGGGGCGGTTCTAAAAATCCAGCTGTTGTGGGGTGTCTTCCTCATCGAGCTCTGCTTCCCCAAGATCGGAGTAGTCGGCGGTTGGTGCATTGTCCGCGGCGTACTCATCCTCTATGGAGGAATCAATGCGGCGCCCCTGGGTAGTTGGTCTGCGCCAGTCAGCTTTTAGCTGTTCCCCTATGTCGTGGATAGGGCACCAGTGACTACAGGCTGAGAGCTCCCACGGATTGATGGAGATGAGGTTGGCATTCTCCTTAGGGGTGGGGTGCCTCTTTATGGGGAGTGCCCTGGGCATGGTGGGTAGTGCTGAAGAGACTGTGTTGGTGGGGGGCATCCGTGGTTTGGGCTGTGGTGGCTTGTGAGTTGGGACTCTGCTTACTGCCCCGATGTGTTGTGGGGTGGTGCGAGCAGCAAGAAGGTGCCTGACCAGCTGGATATCCCTGTCAAGGTCTCCTGTTGGGTCATAGATTGTGAAGAGTTCTCTGATGGAACCGGGGAGGATCCTCAATAGGGTATTGAAGGTGTGTAGTTCCCGGGTGGTGGCATCGGTCTCTGGGTAAGCAGCAGTGTTGAGTCGCCTGGCCTGGATAAAGTGTCATCCAGGTTACTGTCATTGGTTAGGACATTGAGATGGGAAAAGACAACGACTTTCCCTAGTGATGGACTGACTGCTTGGGTCACAATTTGTTTGAACTGCACCCTTGTCAGCTCAGGGTCGATTTTCGTAGCGATGCTTGAGACTGCTTTTCCCAGGTGGGTTGGAGTTATTGCTATCTTCTCCCTGTCGTGCTCGAATCCGATGTCCAATAGTGGTTTAATCATGCACATGTACGTGTCTATTTCGCACTGTTCAGGATCGAATTGTGGCAGTTGGATGTGTGGTTTGGCTGCCATTTTGTTAGACTTTCCCTTTCGTTCCAGTTGCTTTCTGACTTGATCGAGAACCACTGCTAACCACCAGTGTTATGCTACATACTCAGAGCTCAACTTCTTGCTCCCTGAGTAGAAGCAACTGATTTGGGTTCTTTCCAAGACCGGGTCTAGAGCATGCAACCAAAGGAACAGAGCTAAAAACACAGGGTAACCAAGCTTACACATATTTTACCACATAAACATACAGTTGCAGGGAATAGTACAATATGACAGATTATACACACTATAAGGACATATGGACAAGGAGTCGTGACTACAGGTGACAGGTTAGCTGTAGGTGTTGCCCAGGTGTGGGAGGCGTCCTGTCAGGTATGCGCTTTCGGGAGAGGTGCAGGACCCCTGTCGTGGGCTGGATCGTCCGGTGTGGGCCGCTGGGCAGTGTAGAGGGAGACCTTCCCCCCATGGGCCTCAGTGAATATGTCAGTTCTCGGGACCGGGGTCAAATAGGGTAAGCAGGCACGCTGCTCTGCGCCTACTCTTGGGTGAGGACGGCTCGCCGGCTGGTCTGGGCAGGTCTCGGCTGTGAGTCCTGGGGGTGTCCCTCGGGGGCTGGGGGCTGTGGCCTCCCCTGTGTCGAGAGGCCGTCAGGGGCTGCCTGCGGCGTCTCCTCCTCTGGGAGTCCAGCAGCAACTGGTGACGTCAGGGTGCTGTCTGCAGTTAGTGCACTCCCAGGCTCATGATGGAGCCACCACTCCAGACTCTCCAACAGGGACTCTGCTAGGGAGCTAGCTCCACCCCTTGGGGTGTGGGGGGAGCGATAGGGGTGTCCCATTCGGCCTCTGGAGGAGTGAGGCAAGCAAGGGGCGTTGCCCTCAGAAGGAGCCACAGGGGTAGCAGACAAGGGAAGTACGATGGACGTTCCCTCCTCGGGGGGCACAGCGGGCGCCGCCGCAGTTTCACTAGACCCTGGGACTGCAGGTGAGAGGAGTACGGTGTACGTCCTCCCCCCAGTGAGCATGGTGGGCATTGCTGCGGTCCTGCTCCCTGTGGGGTCTGCAGATGAGGGAAGTATGGTGGACGTTCTCTCCCCGATGGGCACGGTGGGCACCGCCGCGGTTCTGCCTTGCCCTGGGACTACAGGTGAGAGGAGTACAGTGGACGTCCTCTCCCTGGTTGGGGCTGTAAGTGAGGGAAGTATGGTGGACGTTCCCTCCCTGACAAGCATGATGGATGTCATCGTGGTCCTGCTTGGGACTGTGAGTACACAAGTCCCACTCCGATCCTGGCAAGTGCTGGTCTGGCTCGAGAACAGTTTGGCCGGGTGGCGTACCTTCCGCATGCTCCATTGAGGGGAAGAGATGTTAACCCATTTTGTCCAGCCCCTTTACGCGCCTTCCTATGGTCTCCCCTTGGGGTGGGTATTTCAATGATTGTTACCCCTATAACTCTTCTATCAGTGTAAGAACAGGGAAGAGAGGATAATGACACACTCGTGACGTCATTGTCAACAGTGCTTTGTGATTGGCTATGGGTAGGAATTCAGAAAATGCCGGCCGATATTCCGTGGTGCATATTTGCACGATTCTTTCTTTTTCCTGTAGAACAACTTTGCGCCGATCTTTGAACGTCTCGAAACCATTTTTTTTTTTTTGGGTCAAGGCAGGGACTTTCGTGTTTTTTTTCTTTAATTCAGTTGAAATGCAAAATTATTATCCTTGACTGCAAAACTCGACTGCACCCCAAACCGTTAGAAGGGGTAAGTTAACAGAAGTTGAATGCGTGGATGGTGTACCATCGTGGTGATACAGAAGGCTGAAAGACTATTCATATCTGGCCACAGATATTTCATTCTTGAAAGAAGCCAAATTAATTTCAGGATAAAAAAAAACAGTTAGGAAAAAACTGGTATGAATAATATTAGGTGGGTAAACAGCGAGATGACTAATTGTACAAATGTAGATTAGTGAATCGAACTGACCCCAAAGACAAGGTAGAAAACTATAGCTGGTTATTCCTCTTGACCTCCACGTCTCCCCATTTCTGAAGTCCGTCCTCTCTCTTTTTCCCCATTCCCTACCTAATTTCTCTATCTTTCCCTCTTTTCCCTCATGCCTTTCTTATATCTCTAGGCTCACTTCACTTCTACTTTCCATCACTGCCCCATCTCCCCCCCCCTCTTGTATTCCACCTTCTGTTCCTCTTACTGTTTCCTATTTCCCCTCGTCTCATCTCATTCTTACTCATACCCTGCTCCCGTTTCCGTTCCCTCACTGCTATATCTCTCATTTCGCCCATCATCCCCTACTTTTCTTCCCTTTCCTTCCCTCTTTTCTTACCTCTCACTTTTTTCTTTTTCCTTTTACTATCCATTTATCTTCACAATCCCTCCCCCGTCTTCTCAGCTATAGGCTTTCTTCACCCGTTGTCCTTGCACCCTTGTCTCTTTTTCTTTTCCTTGCTTTCCTTCCCCTCCTTCCTTCCCCCAAATCCTTCCGTGTTTCGTACCCTCATGCCCTTCCTCCTTTCTTGTTATATCCTCCATCCTCACTGCCTCATCTCCCCGAGACTTCACCCCACTTGTCTTGCCAATCCATATCCTACGTAAACTGCTACTCTTCCCCCAGGTTTCCTTTTCTACAGTTTTCCTTTATATTTTTGCTAATGCCTAAAATGTACGCCACTAAAAACGCCCCACCTGGATACGACGACGATCATAGGAGGAGACAACCGAGGGGTGAATGCAGTGAGCGCGGGCTCAGAGCGAGAAGGGTGCACCTGTACCTATCCCTTACACCCCTCTCGCGCTCAGGTGCCTCACCACCAAGGTATCGGTCACGGCGCACTATTCAGCCAGACTAGCTATCACCAGGTTCAGGTTGAGGCTATTCTCGTAGCCCCAGATAGCCAGAAGGAGACGGCCACCGGCTGCTCAGTCGCTGCTTCCCTCCCTCACTCACACCGGGCAATGGCCACCAGCATTGCACGGGGAAAGACAGCCACCAGCCGCTCTCAAAACAACCCTCCAGGGAAGAGGGAATTGGTGACGGCCAACAACCGCACCCCTGGACAAGCGACAGCCACCAGCCGCGCCTCCGGCAGCAGACTCCCAACATTGGTGACAGCCACTAGCCGTGCCTGCAAGGAGGTAACAGCCACCAGCCGCACCCCTGCAACACACCCAGGAAGAAGGACACCGGTGATGGCCATCAGCTGCAACTCGGTGATGGCCATTAGCTGCACCTACACCCCTGTGACGACCTCCAGCTGCACTCGGGGTGTAGTCCTCACGGGGAACGGCTCTCAGGTGACGGCCACTAGCCGCACCCATGGGCGGGCGATGGGCACTAGCTGCACCCATGGGCGGGCGATGGCCACCAGCCACATCACACCCACAGCCAGCCAGGGGGCACGGACCCTTAGCGACAGCCTCCTACAGCATGAGGGAGGAGACGGCCACTAACTGCTCTGCCTTGCGCACCCAAGGGGACCTAGCAACGGCCACCAGCTGCACCAGGGAGTGAACAGCTATGTGCCACCCCTTACTCCCTACCCCAGTGGCTTCCCTTCCTGAAGATTTCCCCTGCTTGCCCAACTCCGGTTGTGGCTGCCCAAGTATCCTCGCCCCTTCCCTGCACAGGACCACTCTACCGGAGGAGCAGCAGTTGGAGCAGATTTGGAGAGGGCCTCCTGTGACCCGGGGTCCACACCCTACAACCAGGCCCCCGGCAGACTTCAACCCTGATGGACTCCTCTGAGACGGGACGCTGCAGTAAACCTCTGACGGAGGCCCAACCGAGGAGAGACCACAGTTCCCGGTCCCACCGAGATGTCCCCAAGACCCCAGGGCATAACCTCTCCTTCCCAGCCCGACGATGCCCTGCCCGGCGGAGTGGGCACTGACGGGTGCACCTTCTCTCCCTGCTCAGGCCCAGCCCTTAGGCCCCAACCCTTGGGCCCGCCTAGAGACAAGCACCCCTACCATGCCGCCCTCAGACCCTCTCAGACGATCCAGCAGTGCCGGGCCCCCTGACGAAGGCCCTCCCAGATGACCCAGCAGAGTTCGGCCTCCTGACAAGGCCCCAGACGACCCAGCAGTGACCGGCCTCTTGTTGAGGCTCCATATGACCCAGCAGTAGCCGGCCTCCTGATGAGGCCCTTAGATGACCCAGTAGCTGTCCGGCCTCCCGACGACGATCCCGGACGCCCTCATGGCAGCCAGTTCGCCTCCTGACGAAGGCTGCCACCCTGGGCTACAACTGGGCCCTCCCCTGAAGCAGCACCGGCTATGTTACCTGCCCCCTGTAATTGTAAGAATTAAGGTAACATATGTGTAAGGTGTGTTGCTGAGTGTTTTTATGCCCTGTTCCTCTTAGTTGCCCTAAGTAAATCCAGCCCGGTCTAGAAAGAGGACTCCGCAGTAAGTGCCGTGTTTAAGGAACGAGGAGTCGGTCCTAAAACAGGCCGCACAACAATGCCCTTCACGAAAACCAAGCTCCACTTTTACCTCCCACTCCCTCCCTCGCCACTTTTTCTCCCTTGCACTCTCTCCTCCACTTCTCTCCCTCCCCCCCACACTGAAACACTCTATGCAGCTATATTTCCCACTCCAGTTCCATCCACTCTCACTTTCCCTCCCTTCTCAGTCCCTGCCTTCACTCAGACTCTCCACATCACGTCCACTTGTCCTCTCCCCCACTATTCTGTATATCCACTTTCTCTTCCCATATTCCCACGTACTCTGTCTCCACTCATTCTGCCTCCATTCATTCACCCCTCTTTCACTCACTTACTACCCACTAAATCACTCTCCACTCACCCACTTCCCAGACACTCATTCTCTCATTTACTTGGTTATTTATCAATCATTCATTCGCACCCTTCCAGTCACTTGCTCACTCATTCCCCTTGTGCTTACCCACTCGCTCGCTCCGCACTCTTACACCTGCTTACTCACTATTCAGATCTGTCAATTCCTACTTACTCATTCACTCAGTCCCCTTATCATACATTCACTGTTATGCTATGTACTCAAGGCCCAACCTCTGGCTCCCTGAGTACGAGGAACTGATCTGGAGTTCTTTTCAAGACCGGGTCTAGAGCATGAAACCAGAGGAACAGGGCTCAAAAACACAGGCCAACCAATCTTACACGTATATTGTCGTACAAACACACAGCACTGGGCACAATACAAATGGGCAGATTATACACACTATAGTGGACAAAAAGGACAAGAGTTGTGACTACAGGTGACAGGGTAACTGTAGGTGTCACCCAGGTGTGGGAGGGGTCCCGTCAGGCGTGTGCTTTCTGAAGCGGCACGGGACCACTGTCATAGGCCGGATCGTCCAGTGTGGGCTGCGGGAGGCCTTTCCCTGGAGGGGCCATGGTGAGTGTGTCGGCCCTCAGAATGGGGGCCAAATAGGGCAAGTAGGTGCACTGCCTTGCACCTGCTCTTGGTGGAAGACGGCTCACCAGCTGGTCTGGGAAAGTCTCAGCCAGGAGTCCAGGGGGCATCTCTTGATGGCTGGGGGCCTTTGTCGAGAGGCCGTCAGGGGCTGCCTGCGGCGTCTCTTCCTCTGGAAGTCCGGCAGCGACGGGTGCCATAGGAGTGCTGGCTGCAGTGAGCGTATCCCCAGGCTCACTATGGTTCCGCTTCAGACCCTCTCCAGCTGCAACTCCACTGGGGAGCTAGCTCCGCCCCTATGGGTGTGGGGAGAGTGAGAGGGGCGTCCCACTTGGCATCTGGAGGAGTGAGGCGAGCAAGGGGCGTTGCCCTCGGTGAGCGTCGCAGGGGTAGCAAACAAGGAGAGTACGGTGGATGTTCCCTTCCCAGTGGGCACAGTGGGCACTGCTGCGGTTTCACTGGACCCTGGGACTGCAGATGAGAGGAGGACAGTGGCCGTCCTCTCCCCAGCAAGCACGGTGGGCATCGCCACAGTCCTGCTCCCTGTGGGGGCTGCAGATGAGGGAAGTACAGTGGACGTTCCCTCCCCAATGAGCATGGTGGGTGTCGTTGCGGTCCTGCTTGGGATTGTAGGTGAGGGAAGTACGGTGGACATTCCCTCCCCAGCGAGCATGGTGGGTGTCGTCACGGTCCAACAGGGGTAATAGATGAGAGGAGTATAGTGACCGTCCTCTCCTCGACAAGCACAGCGGGCATTGTTGCAGCCCTGCTTGGGACTGTGGTTACACGAGTCCCGCCCCGATCCTGGTGAGTGCTGGTCCAGGTAGAGGGTAATGAGGCAGGGCGGCGTACCTTTAGTTGATTCCATTGAGGGGAAGAGGGGCGCATGATGGTTGGGGACGTATGTCCGTCTTGCCCTGATGGTTCGTTCTCTCCCTGTGCCTCTATGTGGGCTCCCCTTGGTACTCTGTACCCATCTTGTATTTCACCACCATCGTGGCTGAAGAAGTCACATCCTTGTGACTGGAGGTGGTACACGATTGAGGTAGAGGTCTTGCAGGCTGGTGTGAGGTGTTGGAGGAGTGAGATCCAGTGTCGAGTGTGTATATTTGGCTCCTGGTGGGGTCGATATATTATCTTGAGAGTGGAGGTGTGTGTGGCATTGTTTGTTTCTCTGGGTAGGGGTCCCGAGCACGTGCTTGATCTTCATTTCTGGAGGTGATTGTGTAGTGACTGGCCAGTGTCTCTGGGCTAAATGCTGGAGATGGTTGAGGCGACCTGGGTTTTATGAGGTGGCGTGGGTGGAAAAGTACTGTATGTCCTGGTTGGTCTGGCCACTGGAATTTTATTTTTCACCTGATGCATTTTGAGGTTTATGGAGGAGGTGTTTGGTGTGGGGGAGCTGGGGATGGTTTCTCTGGGTAGTGTTGGGATTGATGGATGTGGGGGTGAGGGGGTTGGTGCATATCTTGCTAGTGGGTGAGAGAGATCTAGTAGTGGTGGTGGTGGGGACAGGTGTAGGCGGCAAGGGGTGAGGTGGCCGGGTGTGGGTGGGTAGTTCCTGGGCTGGGTGGCGGTGTCTTTGTGATTGGTGGTGGTGGTGCAGCAGTGATTGGTGGTTTTGATCTGGGAGGTGAGGTCACCGGGGGGGTGTGGGGGGTCTGTGGGGAGGATGTGGAATTGGTGGGGGGTATGGTGGAGATGTTGGCGGTGCATACCACCCCGAAGTGGGGAGGAGGAGGAAGGTGGGAGACAGTAGACAGGAGCAAATGGTTCCAGAAGGGATGTTAGGGGAGGATAAGATAGAGGCTCTGGTGGGCCTGTTGAGGTGGAGTCAGGCCTCGTGCTGAGCAGCGATAGTAAGGGAGGAGGCTATGGTAGTGGGGAAAGTGGTATGTGGAGGAGTGGGAAGGTTAGGAATGGGAGAGGGTACGGTAGAAGACATAGCGGGAGGAGAGTGAAATGAGGGAGAGGGTGTGGGAGTGCATGTGCAGTGTGGCTGGAGGGGGACTGGAGACTTCTGGAACTGGAGACGTTGCTTGTGGCAGTCGATGTTGGTGCATAGTTTCTGCAGGAGATCCAGCCCTAGGCAGCCATCATAAGCACAGCAGGCTGGGTCAAAAATGACAAATTGATGTTTGGCTGATACTTTCCAGTGAGTGTCGGCTTTTAAGGCCCGAGTTTCCCCACGGATGGGCAGGGGGCCATCTCCTACATCTATGAGGTGAGCCGAAGTGGGGAGAAGCAGGCCAAAAGCCGAGGCGTGACGGGAATAAAAATGGTGGTAGAGGAAGGATCTGGCCGCTCCTGTGTCAACCAGTAGCCTCGCTTTCATGCCATTCAGTCTCATCGTAGACTGAGGGGCAATATTTTTGGAAGGTGGCCCCTGCTACCGTGGGGAGGTGCTGGGGTGGTCCTAAAAATCCATTTTTGTTGTGGGGCTTCTTCTTTGTCCGGCCCTACTTCACTGGGGTCAGAGTACTCGTTAGAGGGTGTGTTGTCGCAAGAGATTTTACGGCACCCTTGGGTAGCTGTTTTTCGTCAGTCAGCTATAAGTTGTTCCCGTATGTCATGAATGGGGCACTGGTGACTACGGGCTGAGAACTCCCACGGATTTATGGAGATGAGGAAGGTATTCTCCTTAGGGGCAGGGCGCCTCTTGGTGGGGAGCACACTGGGCATACTGGGAGCTGTTGGAGAAACTGTGTGGGTGGGAGGTGTTCGTGGTTTCGGGTGTGGTGCCTTGTGTGTCGGAACTCTGCTCACTGTGCTGATGTGTTGTGGAGTGGTGCAAGCAGCAGGAAGATGCCTGACGAGTTGGATATCCCTGTCAAGGTCTCCCGTTAGGTCACAAATTGTCAATGTTCTCTTATGGTGCTGGGGAGGATCCTCAACAGGGTGTTGAAGATGTGTTGTTCCCAGGTGGCTGTGTCAGCCTCTGGGTAAGCGGCGGTGATGAGTTGCTTGGCCTGGATAGAGTGTCGTCCAGGTTGCCGTTGTAGGTGAAGGTGTCGAGCTGGGATAAAGTGACGACTTTCCCTGGTGGTGGCACGACTGCTTGAGTCACGATTTGTGTGAACTGCGCCCATGTCAACTCCAGGACGATCTTTGTGGTGATGCTTGAGACTGCTTTTCCCAGGTGGGGTACAGTTACTACTATCTTTTCCCTGTCATGCTCAAATCTGACGTCCAATAGTGGTTTAATCATGCACATGTACTGGTCAGTGTCGCACTGTTCAGGATCGAATTGAAATACAGGAGTTAGGGGTTAGAGCCACCAACCACCCGGCCAGCGGAGCAGACGACACCAGCTCCCCCAACCCCCCCCCCAGATCACCGGGAGATTACCGCCAGCGCAGCGCGGCTGGGAGCAGGAACAACCTACCTGTCCGACTCCCCGGCGCCCCTCTTGTGCTCAGATGAGGGCCCTGAAAGGTAGCAGTCGCCGGCACCTTGTCTCCAGCCGGAACACAGCTCTGCAGGTAAGGGGTGGAGTTTACAACTCCACACAGCGCCGCGGTACTGACAGTTGTCGTACCGGGTACAGGGCAGAGTTGGCGATTGTCCGCTCCCCAGCTGTCTCCCCGCCACAGGGCCCCGACACAGACACGTGTCGGCCCGTCTCCTGTAGGCGTTCCCCCAAGAGCGGCACCGCGGTACCGGCTACACGCCATACCGGGCATGAGGCAGGATTGGCCATAGTCCGTCCCTCAGCTGCTAGTGATAGAAGCTCATTGATACAGGCCACAGCCCTCCCAGAGCTCACCTCCTCGGCGTTAGCCACGAGCCACGTCCGGCCCAACACAGTGCAGGCCATAAGCCGCCGGGGAAAGAGGCCCAACACAGTGCAGGCCACAAGCCGCCAGGTAACCAGGTCAAACACAGGGCAGGCCACGAGTCGCCAGGGAAGTAGACCCAACACGGAGCAGGCCACAAGCCACCAGGAAACCATCCCCCCCTGTGCTCTCTCGACGCCAGCCACGAGCCACACCAGACCAAGCTCCGTGCAGGCCACAAGCCGCCAGGAAACTGTCTCTCCCTGTGCCCTCTCGGCGTTGACCGGTTGACCGCGAGTCACGCCAGACCAAGTACAGTACAGGCCACAAGCCACCAGGCAGCTATCCCTACAGCCTCACAGGCGTTGGCCACGAGTTATGCTTGGCCCAATACAGAGCGGGCCGCAAGCCGCCCGGAGAACTGGCCCAGTACAGAGCAGGCCACAAGCCGCCAGGAAACTGTCTCTCCCTGTGCCCTCTCGGCGTTGACCGCGAGTCACGCCAGACCAACTACAGTACAGGCCACAAGCCGCCCAGAAACTAGACCTAGTGCAGTGCAGGCCACAAGCCGCCAGGTAGCTATCCCTACGGCCTCACAGGCGTTGGCCACGGGTCACGCTTGGCCCAGTACAGAGCAGGCCACAAGCCGCCAGGAAACTGTCTCTCCCTGTGCCCTCTCGGCGTGGACCGCGAGTCACGCCAGACAAAATACAGTGCAGGCCACATGCTGCCAAGAGACTAGACCTAGTGCAGTGCAGGCCACAAGCCGCCAGGCAGCTATCCCTACAGACCCACAGGCATTGGCCATGAGTCATGCTTGGTCCAGCACAGAGCAGGCCACAAGCCGCCAGGAGAACAGGCCCAGTACA
>JAGKTI010023821.1:0-14635 GCA_018397915.1 Birgus latro
ATATTTCAGAAATGGGAGGGGGAGGGGCATTAATACTGTATAAGGTCGGCGGTGTGTAAGTGTTGTCAGGAGTGGAGTGGGTCTCGCGTGCTCACATAATGGACTCAGGATAACGAGAGGCGGCAGACCTGCTATATGAATATTAATAGTGCGATGCTTGCAACACAACGCTCTTAATCTACGTATAAAGCCATCACCGGTGAATTTAGCATGTAAATAGACTCACCGACTGTCAGATTGCAAACATCATTCATTTTCCACGAGATGGAGTGAGTTGAGGATAGTAGATCGTCCAGGGCTGCTTGAAATATGTGTTCTCACAGGGAGGTTTATATATTTATTGCTGCTTGACTGGACTTTATTAGCATGATTAGTCACTGCCCAAGTCACTGGCAGGTTGATTTACTTATCTCTCCGGGGGTTGTGTGTGTGTGTGTGTGTGTGTGTGTGATTTATTTTATCTTTGTCCCTTTTCTTCTTCTTCTTTAGATATGCAGGTAACCAGAGGAATAGATTGTTAACAGTCATTTTCTCTTACTGTAAATTTTCTCAGGAAACCCCTTCATTCAGATCTTTTCCTCTGTAAGTTAGCCGTGAAGTACTCGGTAACTATACTAGTAAAAAGTATTAACAAACAAATTTATGAACAACATAAAGGTTAACGAAGTTTACGAATTACGATTATGGTCACAAAGTTCTAAAAAAAAAATAATATTCTAAGGAAACCAGCCCATTCATACATCTTACATGCATAATCATGGTTGTGTGAATCTTGATTGATCTTAATTATGAGTTAGGAATGAGTCTCCTTGGTTATAAGTCAATTTAATCCCACTCTGACTACATCTGGCCATTACTTGAACTGAAGGAGTTTGGGGTTGATTGTCAGATGAGATACTGTATATAGGCGCAAGTCTCCTTAGTTGCTAGTCAAATTTATTCCCCAACCTAACTACATTTGACCATTAACTGACCTGAAAGAGGTTGGGGTTGCGGAACATAGCCTCGAGTCTCCTTGGTTGCTATAGTCGCGGCACGCGACTCTGAGGTTGTCATTATCGTGCCCTGGCAACCTTTCCGTCAGCAGTGCTTCCGATTTCTTGTGTAATATGATACGCATGTGATTCGTTTACAATATTTTCGTGTATAATAATATTGTTGTATAATAGAATCATGGAAAATGATATGATTCGTGTATAATATGGTACGAATTTGGACGCGTTGTTGACAGGTAGGTTGCCAGGGTACGATAATGACAACCTCAGAGTCGTGAGACGCGACTGTAGTCCTATTTATTTCCCAGAGTACATTTGGCCATTACCTGACCTGAAAGAGGGTTCTTCGTCAAATGAGGTAAAGCGGACAATAGGAGCATTGTTTTCCACTCGGATTTTCAGTCGACGGCTACCGTTGGTTCAGGCGAGGTCAAAAGTCCTGTCCCTTCTCCCACAACTCATTTCCTAAGATCAGAAAATCAGTGTGGTGAATCCATAGCAACAAACAGAAATTAAGCCTCAGATCAGTGTCATAAATGTCATTTGCTGCAGGTACACCACACTGGGTTTCGAAGTCCGGACAGAGAGAGAGAGAGAGAGAGGTACCCCTACTAGCTTCAACTTCCGTGGAGAGAGAGAGAGAGAGAGAGAGAGAGAGAGAGAGAGAGAGAGAGATGGCTCTGAAGGGTGAAATATTAGAGATATAGTAATTAATCATTTCAGCACTGTGATTCTCTCTCCCTCTGGAGTATGTGTGTGTGTGTGTGTGTGTGTGTGTGTGTGTGTGTGTGTGTGTGTGTGTGTGTGTGTGTGTGTGTGTGTGTGTGTGTCCTCACGGGAACAACACTGTCGTGGTGGGGGGCAGGTGTACCCTGCAAATCTGGTGGGCTGCACCAGCTGGGGGTGATCTCCCCACACTTAGCAGGAGGACAGGGTTACCTATGCTGGAGGGGCCATCAGTAAGGGATCAGATTAAGTTTTCCCAGCCCCAGTGCCTTATGGATTGCCTTTGGATGGGTTAAGGTTACAAAAGTAAACCCCTAACGAAAAATCAGTATATGGAGTCCCACGGAAGGCGGGGCTCAACAGAAAGAGCTTCCCGAAAACTCCTGTAATCCTGGATTAGATGGACTACATGGTCGTCATGAATCTTTATACCATCATCACAGGCTGAGAAGGGCCAAGTCATGTGGTGGTAAGGAGAGTGCAACAATCCATTTATTGTGCAAGTTCACTTCTATATTCACCTGCCATTTCATCCTCTCTCCATAATCAAAATACCTGTGGCAACTGGATAGAATGATAGTGACTGGTAATAGGTGTGGCTGGAAGTTGTTAGGTCGAGTCCTGCACATAGTCGGCACTGGCCCAGTGGTCACTGGCATGATGGCAAAGGAGCAGGTCATGCCTTCAGCAGTATCCACTGCGACTAAGCAGCCGGAAACGGACACCCAGCTGCTTACCATTGACAGGGAGGGGTTTAGAAATGGTGACCTAAGCATTTGCTGCTCTGCATCACCTGGGCAGATAACTGCATCTGTCAAATCATCCCACATTGTGGTCGAAAAACGAAAAGAATCGCACTGACTCTTGCTATCTGGAATATGCAAACCTTGCCTGATATTGACCTGGACACATGACCATGCTAGAGAACTTTCCTTATCACCCACGAAATGAAAAGACAAAATTGACATTCTTACCTTGTCTGAGACTAGCCTTTCAGGAAAGAGCATTCTAATAGAAGCAGGAGAAAGGTACACCGATTTCTGGAGGGGATACTCAGACAGTGTACGAAGAAACCATGGTACTGGCTCTGCAGACTGATGCAACCTTCTATGGAAGATTCCAGAATCACATCTGGGTATTTCAGAGAGGCTGATATTGTTGTTCATACCACTCTCTAAAGGCCATTATGCAAAACTCATCAGTGCCTATGTCCCAGTGCTTGACTCTGAGGACATCTTCAGAGAGTCCTTTTATCACTCTTCGAATGCTACTTAATGCCACTTAATGACAAACTCATCCTGCTTGGAGATTTTCATGCCAAAGTAGGAAGAGATAATCACTTCTGGCCAGTCATTATAGGCTGCCTTGGTGTTGGTAACATGAGCAACAATGGCCTTAGACTGCTTTCCTTATGCTCAGAACACAGTCTGGTCCTCACCAACACCAATTTTAAACTTAAGAATAAATACAGGACCATATGGATGCAGACATTAGCACCTAATTGACTATTTCATATTAAGGCAGCAAGGCCGAAGAGAAGTTCTTATAACTCGAGCTATGAGAGATGGTGAGTGTTCAATAGACCATAACCTTGTACTCAGCAAACTGCAACTACTCATATACCGACAAATGCGCTATAGAAGCTAAACTGTAGTATTTTAACCCGCTGAGCCTCACCGACATACGATGCACGTAACTACAGTACTTTTTTTCCGCGGACAGACCCACTGACGTGCATCGTACGTCACTCAATTGCAAGGCCCATCGTGTGCACATTTTTCAACATTCACGGGTGATTTTTGGTAGTCATATGTGGGAGACTTTCCTCTACCTGCTGTCAAGCGGGGATACTGCCTGGCCCCACCTGATCCCCCCTCAGCACTGGGCAATTCACCTGTTAGCAGTAACCTGGTCAGCAAAGATATGTTGCCCCACGGTCTCTCCAATGACAAAATTCACGGTGAAAGTGATTCCTGAGATGGAGGACAAAGAAGCAAAGAAGCTAGAAGAAGAAACAAACAGAAGTGATGAGGTGGTAATGTTGTAACGGAAGGTGCCATATGCTGGAGTTTTGGGTGAGTGAACAATGCTTTTATCACCTACATTATTGTGTGAAAACCAATATAGACTTGTACCACACATAAATTCGTACAAAATAAATAAATAAATACGTAATTTAAAGTGGCTTGAATTAGTTAACCCTTCCGTAGTTCATTTTCTTTAGCGAGGTACCCTGAAAAAGAAGGAAAATGAAAGGCTAAATGAAACGTGTATCAACATTTTTAAGCTCAAGAGGGCGATTTCTTTATGAATTTTCGATGTTTTTCACCAAAAGCGGAGGTTTGAGCAAAAAAAAAAAAAAAAAATGAGGGTGTGCTTTGTAAAAGATCGGTCGGGACTGGGCGGGTTAAAGGATGTGGGGACTTTTAACACCTTCCACAGCACTGTTACAGAAAAGCTCTTTCAATTTCCAGCACTTGACTAAACGACTATGCAATAAACCTAGATGCAGAGTGGCTTCATAGCACTGCACAAAAGTCCTAGGCTTGTCCATTCCTCGCCGTAAAGACTTGTTTGATGAAAATGTTGGGGACATACATGACCTTGCAATGAAGAATAGAGCACATAACAATTGGCTGGCTCATCATAGCTCTTTAACCCTAAAAGATGAATTCCAGAATCTCAGAAGTGAAACTCAGAAGTGGTGGACTCATCAAGCAAAAGAGCTGCATTGACTAGGTGATATTACTGACCAACATGGGTTCTTCAAGTCCATAAAAACTATCTATGGGCCAACCAATCCATCATAGTTCCTATCTGATCAGCTGAAGGAGAGCTCCTGAAAGACAGACAAATAATCCAAGAAAGATGGGCACATTTCAATATCTTACTGAATCGAACAAACTTGATAGAGCACGGTATCTTTGATAACATCCCAAATCCTCCTGAGCGTCAGATCTAGATATCCCAGCTACACTTGCAGAAACTGTTCAGGCCACCATATCGCAAATAATAATAATAATAATTATAATAATAATATAAATAATTCATCCATCGATCCATCATCCAATCCTATGGTGCCCCATAATAATAATAATAATAATAATAATAAATATAAGTTTAAGTATAATAATAATAATAATAACAAAGCCCTGGCTCTGATGGCATACCACCTGAACTAATCAAATATGTTGGATAGTTAATCCACCAGCTCTTCCATAATATTCTCTTCCATAATATTGCACTGGCTATATGGAACCAAGAACGAGTTCCATCTGAACTTTTGATATTATAGCCATCTACAAAGTGAAAGGGGACAATTTAAAGTGAAAGATAAAAATGGTAGATCGGTGGTGGAGAAGGGAGAAAGAGTGAGCAGATGGAGAGAACACTTCAAGGAAATGTTAAAGGCAGAGATTGAAAGTAATGTTAGTAAAAGTGACTGGGGAATGGCTGGGAGAAGAAGGGAGGAAGAAACCAGTAGGATGGAAGGAGTGGAAGCAATGACGAAAGTCAAAATAGGAAAAGTCCCAGGAACTGATAGAGTGTGTGGTGAAATGCTGAAGCATGGGGGAGAGACAGTAGTAAACTGGAAATGGAAGCTGTGCAGATTGGCCTGAGATGAAGGAGGAGTCCCCGAGGATTGGAAGTCAGGTACAATAATTGTCTTGTACAAAGGGAAAGTGGAAAAACGAAATGTGTAGTAATCATAGGGGCATTTGTCTTCTTAGTGCAATAGGATACTTACTGATAGAGTTTGGGAAGTAAGCGAGGAATTAGTTTGAGAAGAACAGGCATGTTTTAGGAAGGGAAGAGGTTGTGTAGATTAAATATTCATCTTTAGGTCTTTAGTGGAAGAGTTTCTAGACAAGAGAAAAAAGTTGTATGTGGCCTTCATGGACTTGGAGAAAGCATATAAAAGAGTGCATAGACAAGGAATGTGGAAAATATTACGATCTATGGAGTAAATGGGAAAGAGTATGTATGACGGTGCTAGAGTTGCAGTGCATGTGGATGGTGAACTGAGTGAATTTTTCTATTTGAATGTTGGATTGAAACAGTGATGTATCATGTCGCCATGGTTATTCAGTCTGTAAATGGATGGGGTTATAAAAGTGGAACAAGGAAGAGCAGTGAATGGTGAAGTGGCCCTAATGTGAGAGGGCAGCGTTTGGAAACTTCCTGTTCTATTGTTTGCAGATGATTCTGTATTGTTGAGACGAAGGGGAACTACAAGGCTTGGTGAATGAGTTTGGGAGAGTGTGTAAAGAACGGAATCTAAAGGTGAATGTAGGAAAGAGTAAAGTTATGGCCTTCGAGAGAAATGAAGTCACTGATGTAGAGTTAGGTTGGATGATGAGGAAACGGAAAATGTGAGTGCAGTTAAGTATTTGGCTAGTGTGATGAGTAGGGATGGAATTTTGGAGGATGAAGTCCTTGAAAGGGTAGAGTAGGGAAGAAAGGTTGCTGGTTGTTTGAATGCAGTGATAAGAAATAGGGAAGTGAGCATTGAAGTAAAAACATCGTTGCATGATAGTACTGTGATATCAACTCTAACATATGGAAATGAAGATTAGACCTTACTGGAAGGACACAAGCCAAATGTGAGAGCAGTGGAAATTGAGTTTTTCCAGAGGAGCATGTGGAGTTACATAGAGAGACAGACTGACAAATGAGAAAGTGAAATAGTGTTGTGGTGTAAATGTGGATGTGATACAAAGCGTTAGGAGAAGTACATCGAAGTGGTTTGGCCATGTGGAAAGGATGGGGAGCGAGAGTCTAACGGGAAGAGTGTATGTGAGTGAGGTGAAGGAAGGAGATGGAGGGGGAGGCCGAGGAAAGGGTGGAGATACGGAGTGCAGATCTTTATGAAAGAGGAGTGTGAGAGCTGGGGGAAGGGCAGCGAAATGGCGGGGGACAGGTGACATGGAGGCGATTTATTTGTGGCCAACCCTTACGAGCATAAGGCGTCTGGCAATAAATAGATAGATTTGATGGTGTGTGTGTGTGTGTTTGATGTATATGGCATGGAAATCCTTGAAGCAATAAACTTCCCAGAAAAAGGGCAGCTCAACATGCAATGGTTTTCCTCGTGACTTTCACTTCTAAACGTACCAGTGGCAGGCACGCAAGAATGAACAACCTGGTTACTCTGTATTACCTTGCGTGTCGTAAAAGGCGACTAAAAGGGGCGGGGTGAGGGGACTAGGGACCCCCTCCTCTGTTTTTTAGTTCCTAAAAAGAGACAGGCCAGAGAAAGGGATGGGGGATCGAGTTATCCCCGTACCCTGAAGGTTGGGTCTATGAATGTGCGTGGATGTAGTACGATTGAGGCTAAAAGGGAGGAGATTGGGAGAATGTTTGTGAGAATAAAGTTGGATGTGTTAGCTTTGAGTTAAACAAAGATGAAAGGGAAAGGTGAGTCTACGTTTGGAAGTGTGAATGGAAGATTGTCAGGTGTTGACAGAGGAAGGGCAAGAGAAGGTGTGGCCTTGTTAGTGAGCCTGGAAGTGCAGCAGTGTGTGACTGAATGGAAGGAGGTGTCATCGAGACTGATGTGGGTGAAAGCGAAATTTGAACGTGAGTTGTGGGTATTTGTGAGTGCATATGGGCCTGGTAGTGAAAGGGATGAAGAGGAGAAGGAGTCTCTCTGGAATGATGTTGATGAGTGTTTGCAGAGCTTTGCAGCGAATGTGAATGTGGTAATGATGGGGGATCTGAATGCTAGAGTGGGAAATGTAGCAGTTGAAGGTGTAGTTGGTATGCATGGTGTGCCTGGAAGAAATGAAAATGGGGAACGAATGATAGGTGTGTGTGTTGAGCGAGAGATGGTGATTGGGAATACCATATAAGTATACATGGGTGAGACAGGAGGGTGGAAGGGTTGTTGACAGAGCATTGATGGACTATGTGGTTGTTTCCAGGAAGGTAATAGGAAGATTGTTGGATGTGAGAGTTTTGAGAGGGGAGGGTGGAGGTATGTCTGACCACTACCTGGTGGAGGGAAAGAGATGGGTGAGAGCTAGGAGAGTTAGGTGTGGCGGGGAGGTTTTGAAAGTGAGTAAGTTGGATAAAAGAGAGAAAATGATAGAGTATCAGGAGAAATTGAGAGAACAGTGGAACGCAGTGAAAGATCAGGAGAGTGGCAGTGTGGAGGAGGAATGGCAGTTGTTTAAGAGTGCTGTGGTGGGGCATGCAGAAGAGGTGTGTTGTGTGAGACAAGTGGGTGGTTGTGTAAGAAAGGGAAGTGAATGGTGGTGCGAGGAAGTAGGTATGGCTGTGGGTGAGAAGAGACATGCATATGACGTATGGTTGCAGAGGAAGGATGAGGTGTCATATGAGAGGTATAAGGAAAAGGGGAATAAGGCGAGAAGGGTTGTGCGTGATGCTAAAGTGACAGCAGATGAGAGGTGGGGTAGGCGGATGACTGAGAATTTTCAACAGAATAAGAAAATGTTTTGGACGGAGGTGAAAAGGGTGCGAAAGGGAGAGTCTGGGAAGGAGGAGCGAGTAAAAGCAGAGGATGGAAGGATGTTAACTGAGATGGATGCAGTAAGGAAGAGATGGGCGGAGTATTTTGAAAGATTGTTAAATGTAGAGGAGGAAAGGGAGGCTGAGATTGTGGCAGATGGAAGGGTGCAAGGAATAGCTGTGTTGGGAGAGTTGAATGAATCCTTGATCACGATGGAGGAAGTGCAAGAGGAAGTAAAGCAGATGAAAACAGGGAAAGCTGCAGGTATGGATGGGTGTTTTGTGAAATGCCTGAAACGTGGTGAAGTGACTATTGTTGACTGGTTAGTAAGATTGTTCAATGTGTGCTTTGTATAAGGTATGGTGCCAACTGACTGGGCAAATACTTGTGTGGTCCCATTGTATAAAGGTAAGGGTGATAAGTATGAATGTACTAGCTTTAGAGGTATAAGTCTGTTCAGTGTTGTAGGTAAGGTGTATGGTAGAGTGTTAATTAAGAGAGTTAGAAAGGGTACAGAGGGAGTGATTGGTGATGAGCAGTGTGGCTTTAGGAGAGGGAGGGGATATATGGATCAGGTGTTTGCTGTGAGACAGGTGTGTGAAAAGTATTTAGCGAAAGGTAAGGATGTGTTTTGGGCATTAATGGATTTAGAGAAAGCATATGACAGAATTGATAGGGAGGCTTTGTGGAATGTTTTAAGATTGAATGGGCTTGATGGCAGGTTACTAAAAGGAGTGAAAAGTTTTTATGTAAATAGTAGAGCGTGTGTAAGAGTGGGAAATACTGTGAGTGATTGGTTTCCCGTGAGAGAGGGGCTGCGGCAGGGATGTGTGATGTCGCCTTGGTTGTTTAATATTTATATGGATGGTGTTCTAAGGGAGGTGAATGCAAGAGTGTTAGGTGGAGGACTGAGTCTGGTGAATGATGGTAGAGAGTGGAATCTGAAGCAGCTGCTGTTTGCGGATGATACTGCACTGGTGACTGATTCAGAGGAGAAATTGAGACAGTTGGTAGAGGAGTTTGGAAGGGTGTGTGAAAGGAGGAAACCGAAAATAAATGAGAATAAGAGTAAAGTGATGAAGTGTACGAAGTTGGTAGATGGTAGGAGGATGAATATAGTTTTGAATGGTGAGTTGCTTGAGGAGGTTGAGCGTTTTAAGTATTTAGGGTCACATGTTGCTGTGGATGGAAGAATAGATGCAGAAGTGAAGTTTAGAATAAATGAAGTTGGAAAGGTGCTGGGAGGAATGAATAAAGTGTTTAGACGTCATTCACTCAGAATGGATGTAAAGAGAAGGCTGTATGAGGGTATTGTTGTACCGACTGCATTATATGGGGCTGAAACATGGAATATGGGTGCAGCAGAGAGGAAAAGTTTGAATGTAATGTACTGTTCCGCTGTTATATTAAGTCGTTTACCTGTCATGTATGTTAAGTTACCACGGTTTCATAACCAAATTGTAATTTTCCTAATTTATTTCCTACATTTCATTAAAATTAGAGGATTCGAATACAAGAGTAGGAAAACGAAATGTCACTGTAGTACAGTATAATTATTTATACAGTATAAATATTTATATCAACAATGCCGTATAAGAAATTTGATTCAATACATGTGGTCATTTAAATCTTTTAGAAGGAAAAGGGTTGTGTGCGTGTGTGTGTGGATACCAAATATAAGGAAAAAAATCAAAACAAGTTCTTTGTAGAATGTGTACCTCTTTATTTTCATACAGGGAACTTTCGTTACTTCACAAACCTTTCAGGCCGATGATGGTCCTTGGTACTTTTTTTCCAACATCCTTCACTACAAAACATATTTTCTAGTTAAATGGAAAAGATATAATCGCAGTTAAGGAGTTCAGTAAAAGTTTTGTTGCTGGGATTAGTGATAGCGCCCGAAATGATAACACGCCACTAGCACAGACAGCCAAGACTGGCTTAGGATTCGTACTAGGGCTGCGGGTGAGTGGGCGGGGCCAAGGGGGCGGGGCACAAGAGAATCGTTCAAACGCGAGGAGTATAGGGCTGACGGGTGAGTGGGCGGGGCCAAGGGGGCTGGGCACAAGAGAATCATTCAAATGCGAACAGTATAAAATTCTAGGCTAGAGTTGCCAACAAGCATGAATTGAACTAGTGTTCTAGGCTAGTTTTGCCAACAAAGCAGCTGTGTCAAGCTGGCTAGAGCTGCTTGCTGCATCATGCAGTGTTGCCAGATTCCCAGACAAGGCTGGATTTCTCCATATTTTTTGCGTAATGAAAGATTTTCAATATTTTTCATGAAAAAGTTGGTAATCTCCAGATTTTCAGCTCATAACCAGAAAAAGTACTCTAAATCTCAAGAATTTCTGAGAGAGAGAGAGAGAGAGAGAGAGAGAGAGAGAGAGAGAGATGTCTCTAAATGCAGTTCTATAGCCACTCACTTCAATCACTCAACCATTGCTCATGAAGAATTAAATAAAATTCAACTCAGAATAAATGCTCCTCAGTAATCAGTGATACATGATGTTTCCACTCGATGGAACAGCACATTGCAGTTGATGGATAGAATGAATGAACTTATGGAGCCACTTTGGTTGTATGCGTGAGAAATCTCTAAAATCAAGTCACCTACAGCTGAAGATGAATCCCTTCTGACAAACTATCGCTGTTCTCCAGCCGTTAGCGCAGTGGTTCTCAACCTTTTTACCACCACGCCCTCTCTAGTAGTTGGTCCTTCCCTCCACGCCCCCCTCGCATCTTCAGCTAAATTGATAAAATTCCCTCCCAGATTTTAAGGGAAAACTTTTAAAAATGGGTATTTTTAGGCTTTTTATTGAGCACGAATTCTGTGCAAACAATATACTCAGCATATTTAATGAGGTTACTCTCTTACTAATATAGTGAGACCCCTGACACTACTTCCTAGCTACCACATCTTGAATGTGTGGTCGAATGCCAGAGGGTGCACATCGTAAGCCCCCTTCAACGTTCAGCCGGTTTCTGTACTTGGTCTTGACGGTATCATGGAAGATGCAGCTTCACAAAGATACGTGGATCCAAACATTGTCAGAATCCGAAGAGCTTGATGTGAGGTCAGAGGGTAAACAGGAAGGTACCTAACCCAGAACACATCATGATTCAGTTCTTTGAAGCCTTCCTCAGCTGAGGAGGTGAACTTTAACTGAAGAAACTTCTCTTGCACTTCATCCGAAACATCAACCACCTGACATTGAAATGGGTTCCTGGTGAATTTCCAGGCTTCACGCTTCTCATCTATATCTGGGAAGTATCTGATGGATTCTGCTTTCAAGTCAGTCAGATGAGTGATTATTATTATTATTTTATTTTCAGCTCAGAATCAAAGTAACTGTGAATGAAAGCAGAATCCAAGTTACTAAAACTGGCAGTATTTCAATCCTGAATTCAACATTTCCAGAGGTCAAGTTTCGCCATAAAGGCTCGAACAGTGTCGTGGTGCATGATGATGTTCATGTTTTTCTCTTGTAGTTTAAGGCTGATTGCATTAAGAGCTTCGAAGATTTCCAGCAGGTAAGCTAGAGATAGCAAAAAGCCTTCGGACTGAAACTTGTCACGGAGATCTGCCTTCTGCTGTGAATCTAGAAATATTGCTATTTCTTCTCGTAGTTCATAAAGCCGTCCAAGCATGTTTTGTTTTTCTTTTATAATCATCTTGATTTTGGCCACGCTTTTGTTAAGAGAATTAGAAATATATTTAGAGAAATTCCTACTTTTTCCCCTTGGCTCGTGCCCCCCCTGGAATTTACTCGCACCCCCCAGGTTAAGAACCTCTGCGTTAGAGGATATTACCAAGAAAATCAGCAGCACCTCATCATCGGTATCTGAAGTAATACCTTTTTGTAACCACACTCAAAATGGTGATCAAGTCAGTCACCGATGAAACACCTGGCATAAAGAACTTGAGAGAAAAAAATAATGGAAGAATTATCGACGGGGTTTGATTCAGTAGAAATAGAAACTACACATACGCTGTGACTGCATTTTTGGACCCAAGATATGAGGCGATTTTTTTTTATCCCGACTTATTACAGAAAGGATGAAGAACAGCATCGCCAGTTTGAAGAAATTTGGTCGAGTGCTCAAGAAGAAAAGAAAAGAAGAAAAAAAAGGTAAATGAATATACTTTCAGACGCATCTCAAGTTCTCAATTATCTACAAGCCAAAAATTTTCCTCTTATGCATGATGCAATCCTTGCATCAAACAGTGATGATGAAGATAACCAGCTTTCACAGCAGAGTCAGCAGACGTTAAAAATAATTGACCAGTACCAAAAAGAGAAGTGCATTGCTTCAGGTGAAGATCCCTTGCTTTGATGGAGTTGTTGTTGTTGTTGAGATATTCCTCCCGTGGGAGGACCGGGCTCAGGGTGGAGAGCCCGTCAGTGGATGGCAGTAAACAGGGGGGCGTCCTCTGCATGGAAACAGAGGACGCTGGCGTGGGGGGGGGGGGGCAGGGGCGGGGGGGAACGGCGGGGGGGCGCCGGCGCCATTGGTCGGTCGCCGACGTGCTGCAGTGGTGCCGCCCCGACGATGCCCCCGCTCGCCCAGCTCCCCAGCAGCAGGTGGAGGCCCAGGGTGGAAGGCCCAGTCACAGTGGTGGGAGGGTTAGCCCCGGTCCTGGAAGAGGGAGGGTAAGTGGTGACCCTCAGCCTCCTGGTGGCGGACAGGGCTGCTCCAGTAAGGGACAGGCCCATCCACCCCGGTGAAACACTGCTGCAGAGAGCTGGTCCCACCGAGAGCAGCGGTGGACGTGTTACCTCGGTGGGAGATGGACTGCGAGTACATTCCCCTTATATATATATATGTATATATGCCCCCCCCCCACTGTGTCCTAGAACTGCAGACGTGTTCAGCGTTCCCAGGCTTGCCAGCCAACTCGAACCACATGTCCTGGCAGTCGAGGGCTAACATCTTGAGAGGCAACACCTTATCTCTGTGCTCCACAATTAAAGGCCGTAAATAGATACTTGTTTGAGGTAAAAGAACTGAGAAATAACGTGAGATTGGAGAGGTGTTGTTTTAAGATGTCAGTGAAGTTGTTCAGAGAGTAAGTTACTTCATTTAGGTGGGTTATAATCTTCTGTAACATAGTGTGTTGGACCTTTGATGATTTCTGTAAGGAACTCATAACACTTAGTTGCCAACATTCAAATGCCACATCTCTCATTGGGTTCACTAATCTCCTCACCCAGATGGATGAGGATTTGCAAGTCCCCCCTCAACATGCCAAACTACGTGAAGCAGCCGCTGCCATGAAAGCCACTAGTAGCGAGATCCGCCAATTACTCATAGGCACGACATGGGTAGAGGAAGTAAATGGAGCTCCTGTGGTTTCACTCAACAACCTTGGAGATTTATTTTGTTACCTGAGATTCCTCCATTGGCTTATTCCTAAACAGAGAGAAATAGCCCTGATGATCGGTTTCAATCCAGGAGATAAAATTGTTCAGATCACTAAAACCATCCATGAAAGAACAGGTTTAAACCACACGTGTCAGGCCACAGACCGACCCGTGGTCTCTCACGTCTGTCACACTACCACTCCCCCAGACCAATACCGTTCCCGTTCGCAGACCTGCCACACATCGTTCTCCAACCACCGGTCGTGATCAATCTAGCGTCCGACAGAACAGACAGTCCTCGATCCTCTGCTGGCACTGTGGTAAACCCGGACATTGAGCAAACAGTTGCGACCGTAAACACACACGGCCTTACTCCCAAACTAGACGGCATACGCCTTCCCGTTCGCGTCGCCCTACATGCAAATATCACAAGACTAGTACGACACACACTACAGACGATTGTCGTTACCTAAATCGCCACCAGTAGGGGGAAGCACCGTGCCCGTATCGGACCAATATGACATAGCAACAGAACACCAACTCCCCATCCGCCATGTAGGACCTATAACTTCCTCAGGTCTAGTCTTCTAGGACGGAGTAATGACATACCAACTTCGTTCTTCATGGACACCGGATCTATAGTAAACTTGATTTCTGATACTTCCTTAGACATCATTCAACACCACCGCAATCACGTCAGTTTCCTTGAACCGCCTGACATTCGCCTATGCGGTGTAGAAGGCTCAGAGTTTAAGGTCAAGGGAAGAGTCACTTTAGAAGTATAACTAGACAGCGCCTTGCTCCCTTTCCCAATAGAATTTCATGTTATTAACGACTTGAAATATCCAGCAGATGCCCTTATTGGCTTACCCACCATGGCACAACACTCGATTGTATTATTCCCTGCCTGTAGTAGTATAGACATTTCTGGGTTCCCAGTCTACATGGAATGTCCCCATCCTGTACTGCCAGTAAATTCAGTCATTCAGTCCCCCCTGACTCTCGCACTCCCTAAGAGTACAGAACAAGCCGAGCCGTCATCATCATCATCACCCGAGAATACAGAGATCATTCCCTCA
>JAGKTI010023822.1:0-14635 GCA_018397915.1 Birgus latro
GTGTGTGTGTGTGTGTGTGTGTGTGTGTGTGTGTGTGTGGGCACATCCTTACTTACTAAATCAGTTATAGGAAAAATAGATGTCCTCGTATAAAAATTGACGTAGATAAGATTCTTACACATGATTCAGTGAGTTAACAATGAAACTATATGCTACCTGCAAAGAGGTGTAAGTGAGCACTGCAAGACGTCAATGAGTACAAGATACATTCATGCTACCCGACTGGCCGTTGGTGACGCATCAGGCAGCTACTTAGTCACCTTACAGTCGCCACAAGTGTAGGAGATTCGGTTACAATGGCTACTGCCAAGAAAGCCAAGCTTGATATGCGGTCATTTCAGGCATCATGGACAAACGACTCCGGATTTATCCTGCAGAATGATCGTGATGTGTGTGCTATCTGCTGTGAGAATGTTGTGCGCTGCACATTGAGCGTTAAAAGACTCTTTGAAACAAAACATGGGAAAATGTTCAAGGACAATGTAGACAAGGCTGAGACTATTAAGAAAGCAGTATCCAGCAATGAAAAACAAAGCACTGTGTTGAAAAGCCTGTGTGCTAGCAAAAATAATTTAACTGAAGCAAGTTACAAAGTAGCTCTGTGTATTGCAAAACATGGAAAACCTTTCACTGATGGAGATTATATAAAAGCTACATTCCTGGACTGCTCTGAAGAGTTATTTGATGGCATGCCAAATAAGAATATTATCATTTCAAGGATAAAAGACATGCCTGTCTCTGCTAGAATTATGGAAAGGTGCATTTCTGAAATGTCTGCCAATGTAAGTGAGCAACAAGCTGTTGCTTTAACAAATGCACCTGTGTTCAGCGTGGCCCTGGATGAAAGTGTGGATATAAATGACATTCCCCAGTTGGCTGTCTTTGCCACGTATAGTGACACAGAGATACATGAGGAGCAGGATTGCAGGATTGCAGAGAATGAGAGGGAGGCGAAGGAAAGATTTAGGAGTGGAGAGATGGTATGGGCACAAGGGCTTAGGAGTAAATGCAATGCCCATCTCAGCAGTTACTTCAACAAAAAAGGGATGAGGCTATGGCACACCTAATGTCTGACTTGGCACGTATCTCTGATTGGGGTAAAAATAATCTGGTTATTTTTAATGCAACAAAAACTCAGTTCTTATACTTATCAACCTGACAAAATCTTCCTCAGGATTACCCACTAATGTTTAATAATGTCCAGCTCAGTCCTGCATCATCCTTGAACATACTTGGGGTTTCATTCTCTCAGGATTTGTCTTGGAAAGAACATATTGCATCTCTTGTGAAATCTGCTTCCAAGAGATTAGGTGTGCTAAGCCGACTCCGAACTTTCTTTACCCCTGCACAGATGTTGACCTTGTACACGTGTTTTATTCGCCCGTGTATGGAGTACAACTCTCATGTGTGGGGAGGCTCCCCACATGCAGCTCTTCTCAATAGGGTGGAGTCAAAGGCTTTTCATCTCATTAACTCTCCTCCTCTTACTGATTCCCTACAACCTTTGTCTCTTCGCCAGACTGGTGCATCTATATCTCTCTTCTATTGCTACTTCAACGGTCACTGTTCCTCTGAACTGTCTGCTTGCATCCTTCCACCTCTATGACGGGCACGTAGTAGCCGTCTAGCAACAAACTCTCATCCCTTTTCTGTCCAACTCTCTAATGCAAGAGTTAACCGTTACTCCCAGTCCTTCACTTATGAAACTGGTCAACTCTGGAACTGTCTTCCTCTGTCTGTATTCCCTACTTCCTATGATCTCCAGTCTTTCAAACGCAGTGTTTTTTTTAGAAGGAACAGTATGCGGGCCCATGGCCTTTGGTTCCTTCTTCCTTGTATTACTTAAAAAAAAAAAAAAAAAAAAAAGTGATGGTATCTAGGGTTGGTGGCAGTACTGTCAAAGAAGAGGGAGAGTGGCCATGTGCAATTTGCCACAAGGGCATGGGAAGTAATTCAATCTTGTGCAGTGTTTGTGATAAGTGGGTCCATAAGAGATGTAGTGGTATTAGTCGTAGACTGCAAGATAATGCTGATTTTGTGTGTGTGGTGTGTTGGGAAGAGCATGTGGAGATTGCCAGGTGGGAAAGGATTGAACCTGCTAGTGAGTCTCCTGAGTGTGTGGAAGAGTTTTGTTATTTAGGAGACATGTTATGTGCTGGAGGTGGGGCTAGCTCTGTCGCTAGGGTGAGAAGTGGTTGGAAAAAGCTCAGGGAGCTGTTGGCTCTCCTGACATTGAGAGGGCACTCCCTACATGCTAAGGGATCTTTGTATGCAGCATGTGTTATGAGTGTTATGCTGTATGGTAGTGAGACCTAGGCTACAAAGGAAGAGGATATTCACAGGCTCAAATGAACAGAAATGACAATGATTAGGTGGAAGTGAAGTGCGTCCCTGAATGCAAGGCCTGAGGGGGCTAGGTTTACGATGGAAGAGTTGAGAGGTAGGATGGGACTGGAGTGTATTGGTGTTGTGATGAGGAAAGGCAGACTGAGGTGGTTTGGACATGTGGAGAGGATGGGGGATGAAAATTGGGTTTAGAAAGTATGAAGCGTTAATATTGGGGGTGCGGTTGCAAGGGGCAGACCGAAAAAGACCTGGGACAAGGTCATTCAGTGTGACCTCAGGATTAACAGACTGAACAGGGAGGCTGCCATAGATCAAGCAGCACGGAAAACTGCCATTAGGTGACCAAGGCCGATGCATGCAAGCATGTTGGAGCCTTCAAAAATGAAAATGAAAAATGAAAACAAATGTCCTAGGTTTGGGCCTCTGGCCAGGTAGTGAAACAGGTTGTGGTCATCAACAGTCTATCTCTATCACTGTAAACCTATGGAGATACAACACAGTTCACAGGTCTTTTAAAAAATACAATCATCTGAAAATCTTAAATGGCTACTTATGTCTACACAAAGGCTAATAGAAAATACTAAGAAGACAAGACAATACGGTCATCCAGTGTCTTAGGCAATGTTGGGAAAGCACTAGTCCACAAAGTCATGTTATCCACATTATGGCCAATTGCACGATATGAGAAAGGCGTCAGGTCTGACTAGGATACCTTGTTCACAGTACTGATCTCTTAAGTTAGTTTTAATAAGGATGAAGCTAGCATGGGTATCCTTCACATATAAAGGAAAGAATGAAAGAAGTTGTCAACTTAAGAGCAACTCTGGAATGCATTTCCCTAGTGGAAAACCTTTTCAGTTCTTGTTGGTACACTTGTTACCACATGGTACCAATCTAGATGAATTCAAATGCACCTTGAAGTACTCACACAAGAAGCCACAATCCTTCTGATAAAGTAAGAGACAGGCACACAACAAGGAAACAGACCAGACATCCTAGCGGAAAAGAAACGTTGTCCTCAAGCCTTTGTTATCTAATTAAGGCTTGCAGCTCTCTATCTATTCATTCACCAAAGACCTATTTTCATTGTAAACCATACCAAAGCACCCACTGGTTGTGTACTGAATAACTAGGACAGGCAAGCCTCCACACAAAAAGGGGCTGCTTCACTGGGTGGGCTGACTGCTGAGCGGAGGGGTCTTATTTAGGTTGTGGAAGGAAGCACTGCAGTCAGGTGGTTTGCATAGGTAGTTGTGAAAACCCTAACCTGGTAGCCACAAATGTGACAGCTAAGTGTGTTTACTTTCTTTCATCCTCTACTTTTTACTCTGGGAGAAGGTTTTTATGTAATTCACTATCATGCCCAAATTTACCAACCTACTCTGTCCATCTTCACAAGGCATTTTACCCTCACCCTGCCCCACTTATCACCAGTCACTGCCTGCCCTCCTTATTCTGTTCCACCCTATTTCAACACCAACACTGAACTTTTAAAAAGAAATTTGTTCCCAAAGCCAAAATCACCCTCATACAATGCCCAACTTCACTAGGTACACTCATCTTGCCCCCTCACCTACATCCTTCACCATCTTACCTCATCTCACCCACTCCTTCCTGTCCACCTCACCCACTTTTCTCTCATTCACCTCATAGGTTTTTCTCCCTCACCATCTCCACAGCAGATATTGTACTTGCTCTGGCATACCCTATCACCAACTACCATCTTCGCTTGCAGTGCCTATAATCGCTATACATTCAATCCATTTTAGATGAAGGTAATACCAGCCAATTCCAAGGTATGTGAGGTGAAGGGACTGTGAACAATCTCTACTAACCCCAAACCCCTTCAGCTCAAGGATGTGCAATGAAAATATTCTGGCTAATGGCACACAAGTTCATTCATCTCATTCCAGAACCTCTGAGGGCGAAGGGGATTAACACTCAGGGGAAAAAGGTTGACACACAGTGGTAAACAAGTGATGCGAATAACTATAGCAATTTTTGGCCTAGATTATTATCCTTTTGCAGTTTGTTTCATGCACCTCATTGGCAGAATAAATCTATGCTGTGGCTCTACATCCATTCCACTGCATCATATTCTAGTGTTATCTACTGTTAACTCGAAGAATTCAAGATGGAGATGGCAATTTCAGGCCAAGTTGGAGTAAAATGTGTAGTACAGCATACAGGACTCTGCCCTGCTGTACTGACAATATATACTGCCAACAGCTCCTCACCTCCACACCCCTAAAATTATCAAAATTATATGGGAATGCCTCCCCCAAAATATAACCAAATGCAGACAGCCTCATAGCAGCTTAATAAATTCACTTGAGTATAAAACTAAAGTCAAGAAATACTAAGAGGATACAGTTCATGTTCTTGGAAGGCACTGCTCTTGCTATATAAAATCAACATAAATCATCACATGCAGCTGTAGGATGTCATTTAATGTTGCCAGCGAATGTGAGACTGAGTGTACATCATAATACTGTAAATAAATAAATGTGTTTTACTTATGTCTTATAAAACATAAATAAAGACAGAGAATATAGTAGGATCATCTACTTGCATGGCTAAATATCATCATCATCATCTGGACCTCCTTTCCCATCCCTGGGCAGGACGAGGAGTAGCAATGTCCAGACAGCCAAAGTTTACCCAATTCAATGGGCTACGCTTCCATTCAGTCTTCATTCAAGTTCTTGAAATCCTGGCCCCATCAGATTGGCCTCATTCACAGCATCTGATTTATTGATTTATTTATTATAAAACAAACATGAAACTAAGACTGAAATTTGGTCCCCGTCTTATCCAAGAGTCCCTAATTTGCCATAATGTAAACTATACACCTCAAGTCACTAACACCATGCCTCTGTTCATCAACAAATCCACTCTCTTTTAATCCCTTGAATTTGATGATGCATTTTTTATTCTATTTTTGCTACCACTAGATTATGTGACTACATTTATGGGGGATTTTTTTGAACTAGTGGGATTAGATATAGCCTTAATATGACTTAAAAAAAAATAAATAAATAAAAAGAGGAGGAGGACGAGGAAAAAAAATGGCTTGTATTCTTGTTGGCTGAGGAAACTCCCTAAAATATTTTCCTAAGAGACTGATTTTGTTTTTTACACCTTATCATCCTAGTCTGTTATATAAATCCTTCCAACATCGCCATACTGTACATAAATAATGTATAAAAGCATATTAACTAGCCATATCCAAAAATAAACTGCAAAAGAAGAGGTGTTAGGGAGAATCCGTAACCGATGAGAATATGTCCCTGGTCTTAAACATCACACCTAATCATCCACGTCACTTTCTCTTACCTTAATTTTGCACCAGTCCATCATATCAAACCATCCTTTTTTGAAAATTTTCCCTATATCAACACTATTTTCATTCTTCATTCACAACTCTCAAACAACACTCAACCCAGAAGCCTGCCATTCTTTATCAAACCCCAAGCAGGAACAGGACCATGTTCAAAGCATCTGATTTATTTATTTATTTATTTACTCATTTATTTACTAAGCTTCAGGAAAAACATATAGGAAAGAAAAGGGGTCTGAGCTTTGTTTTTGTCGACTTAGAGAAGGCCACTGAAACAGTTCCTAGAGAGGTGGTAGAGTGGGCAATGAGAAAGCTTGGGATTGAGGAGTGGCTGGCTAGGGTATTTATGGCTATATATGTGGGTGGTTGCACCCAGGTAAGGGCGAATGGAGATTTGAGTGGTTGGTGTGCATCAGGGGTCAGTCTTGAGCCCCTTGTTGTTTATCATGGTATGTAAGGCCCTCTCACGTGACTTCAGAAATGGACTCACGTGGGAAATGTTGTATGCTGATGATTCGGTGTTGACTGCAGAGATGAAAGGGAAGCAGAGGAAAGATTCAGGAAGTGGAAAGATGGTATGGGACACAAGGGCTTGAGAGTAATTGCAGATAATACAAAGGTGATCGAATCTAGGGCTGGTGTCAGTACTGTCAAAAAAGAGTGAGTGCGATTTGCCTCAAGGGTGTGGGAAGTAATTCCATCTTGTGCAGCATTTGTGATAAGTGGGTACACAAGAGATATCATGGTATTCGAGGTAGACTGTGAGATAATGCTGATTTCATGTACACAGTGTGTCGGGGAGAGCATGTGGAGATTGTCAGGTGTGAAAGGACTGATCTTACTGGTGAGTCTGTTGAGTGTGTGGAAGAATTCTGTTATTTGGGAACATGTTATGTGCTGAGGATGAGGTTGGAGCTAGCTCTGTGGCTAGAATGAGGAGTGGTTGGAAAAAATTCAAGGAGCTGTTGCCTCTCCTGACACCGAGAGGGCTCCCCCACCGTGCTAAAGAATCTTTGTACGCGGCATGTGTTAGGAATGTAATGCTGTATGGTAGTGAGACCTGGGCAGTAAATGAAGAGGATATCAGCAGGCTCAAATGTGCAGAAATGATAATAATTAGGTGGATGTGCAGTGCGTCCTTGAGTGCGAGGCCTGGGGGGGGGGAGATTTATGATGGATGAGTTATGAGGTATGATATGACGAGCATATTGATGTTGTGATGAGGAGTGGTAGATTCAAGTGGTTTGGGCATGTGGATATGATGAGCGATGACGACTGAGTGCAGAAAGTGAGAAATGTTAATGTTAGGGGTAGGGTTGCTAGAGGCAGACTGAAAAAGACCTGGGATGAAGTCCCTGAGTGTGACCTCAGGGATAAGAGACTGAACAGGGAAACTGCTTGAGACTGGGTAGCATGGAGAACCGCCACTAGGTGACCAAGGCCAACGCATGCCGGCATGTTGGAGCCTTTAAAAACGAAAATGAAAACAAAAATGATTTATTTATGTAGCAGATCAATTAAATGTAACTGTATTCTTCTCCTTACAACTTCATTACATTTAACTTTTTTTTTTTTTACTAAGTTGCTGTTGTTGTTGCACCAGACTCATCTATGTGTGATCCCAAACAATTGCAGGTTGAAACTGCCCTTCTCCTGTAGTCTCATTTTCAGAGATAAGGAAGAAGTAGATAAATGTTTGTATAATTGGGTTCCATTTATATCAGTGCCACCACATGCAGGTATCTCTAGCACTGCCTTTAACAGGTATGGTATGCACAAAATACATGGATACTGCTTTTACTCCCTAATCCCAGGGATGCCAGATGTAAGGTAGGATAAACAAATCTGGGTAAGCAAACACTTTACTTCAACCGATGAAGACCGCAAATCTCCCAGCCTCCCTATCCCCAGATCGGCAAAAATGGTATGATACTTTAACTTTCACCAAAGTAAAATTCTTTCTACAGGTATCAAGAGCTTGAATCTACACACCTGAAAATGTATGTTTCCCTCTCATGTAAGCTATCAATCTATCTATCTATTGCCAGACGCCTCAATCCCGCACGGGGTGGCCACAAACAAATCGCCTCCATGTTGCTCTGTCCCCCGCCATTTCACTACCCCGCTCCCAGCTCACACCCCCCTCTCTCATGTACCTCTCCACTCCATCTCATCACCGCAATATCGACTGTCAAAGAATGTCAAACGTAAAATTGTTACCCATCATGTACTGTATACAGAGAAAAAAAAATGCACCAAAGTAAATTTTTGTCTTACAGATTTGAAGAGCAGTAATTATGAAAGAGGGGGGTGTGAGTTGGGAGCGTGGTAGTGAAATGGCAGGGGACAGAGTGACATGGAGGCGATTTGTTTGTGGCCACCCCGTTCGGGATTGGGGCGTCTGGCAATAGATAGAGAGATAGATAGATTTCACACAACAAAAAATGTGTATTACACTCTCATATGGCTAATGGTTACTGCACAACTGACACACACACACACACACACACACACACACACACACACACACACAAAATCACTCCTCACTATGAGTGAGAATGGGATGTCCTTGAGAAATAAGGGGAAACAGGGAGGTGGAGGGAGTGTGAGGGGGGCATCAGAAGGGGGGGAAAGGGAGGGAATATGTCTGCCACACACAACCAGCATGGTCTAGTGGGGGTGCGGGGGGTAGTCTGGGTGGGAACGGACACAAGCCAGGATACAATGGAACAGAGGGAGGTGGAGAGATGGCCTGGGGAGGGAGGGGAGGTCCCCACATCCAGGGAAGGGGCCGGATCATGCACCTGATCTCCTAGTTCCCATTGGCCAGATCTCATATACAACATAAAAGAGGTGGTGCTACCTACTGCCAGTTTTGGGTAGCCTCTGTACCATCGACAGCCACTGGACTTTACACAGCATTTACTGTAACTGTCATTCGACGGCCATAGGTCTTTAGGGGTTAAGCAGTAGAAGCACCTTATCAAATAAATTCTTCTTCTTCCTGATTGTCTGTTACATTTTTCTTATTATTTCTGGGGTGGTAAATGAACATTTCTTGTTAAATCTGTTTCCCCATTGTTTTAAGCTATGTTCTGCTGTAATCAAGGCCGGATCCAGTCATGGCAAGGCCCAAGGCCATTCCTTTCGTAAGGCCCATTGACCTATCCTTTATGGTAATCAGAATTCACAGTTTTTGTAGAATACAGTAGTTCAAATTATTGTTTCATAACATCAGTTCATGACACCATGGTAAACAAACAACACAATCAGATCAGAATGCTCATTTACTGTGACACTGAAGGATAACAATATGCATGCAATTAAAGCAGCACTTTTCTGGATTTCATCTTGGAAAAATCATTAATAACTCACCAAAATCCACGCGCTTCATGATGTCAGACTCGATTGTCAGCAGAGCTACGTTACACAGTCTGTCCTGGTTCATGGTTGACCTCAGGTGATTTTACACCCACTTCAGAACAATGACATTACTCCTTCTGAGATAGCTGCCGGGAGTGTTAAACAGAACTGATACATGATTTCAACATTTGGTGGTCCCCGTGCTATGCTTGTGCTGCAAAATGACCGAAGGTGGACACTTACTTGCTTCATGTATTCTGAGAAACGCACAATTTCTTCGACAAACATGGGTTCGATATCTGCCGAGAAGTGAGCCTGCAACTTCATTTCTGCATTTTTTTATATAATATTCTGAAACAGAGGTGACTCCAAGCAGAATAGTGAACCTGTCTTGCAGTTTGCGGTAGACCTTCTTACGCTTCTCCAATTCCGCTGCCAACGAGTCTAGAATGCGGAAATACGTGGCCATTTTGAACTTCTGTTTTGGGGACAGTTAAGCTTCAGTGTCCGGTTCCTCGAAGAAGTGTTTCTGCTGCCTGGGACGTTGCATTTCCGCTTGATAGCTGGCATCCTGGACCAACACACGAGCTTTCTTCTTGATGTCTTCAAAAGAATCATCATTGCGAAGCGCTGTAACGTAGGCGTACAGACTTTCATATAGATTCACACATGTAGGAATGTCTATGTCTACTTTCTGGAGACTCTTACTGGTGTCATCCAAGCGTCTCATCACGCAAGCCCATCCTATTCTCAGGATGGTTGTCTCTAGCTCTTCTATTTTTTATGCCAGACTGGATGCTTCATTTCTGGTTGATGCTGTTTAATGAAAGTCCTCTGACAAGGCAAACAACACAGCTCTTACTATAAGGAAGTGATTTTCCAATGCTTGTGTAGCATCAGCTTGAACTGACCATCGAGTATCCATCTGTGATTTCATTGTAGATCCATGACTTTCGGCTCGGAGAATAGTCCACCGATGAGTCGAGGCAGAGAAGAAATTGTACACTGCCTGTAAGAATCCAAAGAATGACACTGCATTGACACAGCACTCTGCAGCGCATGAGCCGACCAGGCTGAATGAATGAGCTGAACAAGGCACACACTCAGCCAGTGTGTTGACTGTCCTGATTTTAGCTAGCATGCCTTGGTAACTGCCTGACATATTGCCAGTGTTGTTGTAGCTCTGGCCACGACAATCGGCTATCGATATGTCACACTCACAGAGAGTCTCATGAACAGCAGCCATGAAAGTTTCGACATCGAGACCCAGTATGGGAATATATTTCACGAATCGTTCCACAGGTACGCCATTCGGGCTAACACAACGTACAATGAATGCTAACTGATCGACTTGTGAAATGTCTGGTGTTGAGTCTATGCTTATAGTGTAGTATCTGGCTGTTCTGACCTCAGCAACGATGTAGGGGAGGACTTTCTATGTGACTGAGCTCGATGATTTCGTCGCATGCTGTCAAAAACATGTACGAAACATGACCTCGACCAACATTACCAAATCATGACACATGATCTGTGGTGAACGGGTCGAATTCCACCAATAAATCGATAATCCCCAAGTAGTTTCCAATGCTTCTGGACCCGAATATTTCGTCATCATGTAACAGCAGACCTCTCTCAGATAAGAATTTGACAACAGCAACAACTCGTTCCAGTGTGCTTCTCCAGCACTTCCGTCCTTTTTCGTATTGTGCTTATAAATATGTATACATCCCATCCTTCTATGCCAAAGTTACACTGGAAATGACACAATCCGTCTGTGTTGCACTATTTTCATGCTCTGCTATTCATTGAGACGAGTTTTTCTAGTCATTGAATCCAAGAGTGAACATATTTTCTCTGACAGAAAAGGGCTTGCAAGCCAAACAACTGACATTACCAGAAGATTTGGAACAGATTAACCAGTTACGTTTGAAACTCTCAGAATTTGCCAGTTTCTGAAAAAACACCAATTTGTCCAGATATCGAGTTCTGTCATCACCTTAGTTCCTTGCTGATTTTTTTAAACTGATGTCCAGGGGCCGGTTGAAGTTTTCAGCTACAAAAGCTCGATGAAACTCACTCGACAGCTGTTGCGGCCACATATGCAGGTAGTTCATTACAGCTTTTGTGGGGACTGTATATGAAATGTTGGTCACTTCTTGGTCTGACGGTGTTAAGCTGCAGTATCTTGATCAGGCTGTTGCGTATTGACTGCTAATTTGGCAGAAGATTCCGGGTGATTGCAGGTTGCTGCTGCTGCAGGCCTGATGAGCACGTCGGTAATTTTTCTACAACTTTCGACATCTCTCATCTCCTTTTCCTCCTCTTGTGGTTTCCTCTTACGTTTTTGTGCCCCACTGGGGTGCGCACGCCCGATATCTCATTCATGTGAGGCCATAACGCAGTTAAGCACACCCTATCTCCACTAGATCTCAAGGAGAAGTGGAGCACTGTCAATTGAAATGCTGCACAGCGTTGCAGTAATTATCGTAAGTCTGGCAAGAACAAAACACAATTAATAAACTTGGCGGACGGTGGTGGACTATGCATAGGTTAACAGGAATAAATGGGTTGATATTCAAACTGAAAACTGAACGTTGGTCAAGGGTTATTCCGGAAGTGATGCCTTCTATTTTATTATGCAGTTCATCGATGCTTGATGGCTGACTCACTCATCATTTGGTTTATTGGCTCCATGCCTCGATTCACCTATTTCACAGATAAGCCACGAAAACTGATCAAAGGCCTCCACCCACTGCTTCTACATGCCTGGTATGTCAACAACCCTGACACAGATAGAGGGCTGGCACTACAAACCCAGACAGACCATCTGTTCATACTCAATCATCCCAGTCATCATACCCATATCCCACACCAAGCCCTCTTCCTCCTATCATCCCCAGACATCACCTTCTGTTCCCCAAACCTCGTCCTCACAACTTCCTGGAGAGTGGTCAGAGCCAAGGGCTCTGACCACCTCCCGATCATCATCACTACCAAAACCAAAATCACCCCAGCTGGCCACAGACACACATACACTAATTATAAGAGAGCCAATACACTAATTATAAGAGAGCCAACAGGGAGACCTTCACAGCTGAAACAGAACAACACTTTGAAACATTAAACAGTACATCCATCACAAACAACAACACCGTTGTGCACACTTTCAATACAATTATACAAAACACAGACAAAAGACACATCCCTAAAGGCAACAGAAAAAGACACAACCCCAACTTCACACCAGAAATTCAAGCCTCATCAGACAATGGGACACACTAAGACACTCCCGAAAACCACACACACATGACACCGTACAACAAATACAAGAACTCAACACTCATATAAACAATAAAATATCAGAACAGCAAACACTAAATTGGAATAATTATCTCCAAACACTTGATCACAAAACAAATACCAACAAACTATACAAAACACTAAACAGCATCACACTCTCCAACAGCAACACTACACAATCACACGCTGCCATCACAACAACAGATACCATACCTTCAAACAAACAACAAGCAAACACTCTCATCAATCACTTTTCACATGTCAGTCATCTAAACCCCCATCGTGACGACCGACGTATCATCCGAAGTAAGAGACAGTTCCCCACAGACCCAAACTTCGCACCTTTCACTTACAACCAGACGAAGCACATCATCAGCAACCTCAAGCACTCATATGCCTGTGGACTAGACAACATAAGCAACATACACCTTAAACACATTGGACCACAAGGCAAACAAGCACTCACCAATATATCAAACTACAGCTACTCACACAACATAATACCCAACATCTGGAAGCATGGCATTATCATCACTATCCCCAAACCCAACAAAGACCCCACATTACCTCACTCCCCCCTAGCCCCATCACAACATGGTTTTAGGCCACTACACTCCATAAACACTCTTCTTACAGACCTCACACAGAGAGTTTTTGATGGCATGAATTCAGCTAGGCCACCACATAGAACACTCTTTGTCACACTAGACATTAGTAAAGCTTTTGATTCCATCCCCCGCCACAACCTCACAAACAAAATATTCAACACAAACATGCACAAGAGTACAAAAAGATGGCTGGCAAACTACTTAGCAGGGAGATATGCACATGTAACTTTTGCTGGTCAGTCCTTGAACATCAGAAACTTCACAAATGGCATCTCCCAAGGATCTGTCATGTCTCCTACACTCTTCAACCTATACATGCATGACACACCCACACCCCACACACAACAATGCCAATGCACATAGCATCCCATGCAGAAACCATAACACATGCACACACCAAAACGCAAACACAGCCGCACACATCCTCCAACCTTACCTCAACACACTACATGAATGGTTCACCACAAACAGACTCATAATAGCCCCAGCCAAATCTACAGTGACCCTTCTCACAAACTGGACAGCAGAACACAGTCACATTCCACACCTCACCAGACAACACTCCCCTACCACACACACACACACCCTAAATCCTTGGTGTAACATACAATACATCAATGCCATTTAAACAACACATCACAAACATCAAAACTAAATTAACACCTAGACTCAATGCCTTGAAGTCACTTGCCCATACAACATTTGGACACAACAAAGAAACCACCAATACAGTATACAAACAATATATATGTTCAGTGAAGAATTATGCAAGCCATGCTTCGGCTCCTAACCTCACTAAAACACACTATAACACTCTTCAGACCATAACAAGGCCCTAAAAATAATCACAGGCTGCACAGCTACTACACCTACAGACCACCTACACCAAGAAACCAAAGTCCTCTTAGTCAAGGATCATCTAGACATGAGAGGCACCCAAATTCTCGCTGCAGCCTCCAAAAACCCACAACATCCACTACACTACATGGCAGCACATCTACACACACACACCAAAGAACATCAAAACAACACCCAGCACACAATATCATACACAAATACTATCATCTCTTCCTTCCTGCCCGCCTCAGACCAGCTTCCAGAAGCATATTCATACTCAAATCACTCGCCGTTCCATTCAGTCACTCAAAGACAACACACAGCTGCATGAACGGCCTCCTGATATCCATCCTTCTGAATGTTATCTCCCCCGTGAGGACAGGGTCCACCTGGGCAGGCTGAGATGTGGGCATCATCCAGCCCTCTTAAATTATCAGAAGAGGCTGGATGACTCTGTCGCTGATGCCTGTCCAGGATGTAACACAGCACCCCATACTATTAAGCACATCATGGAAGACTGCATGGCACACAATCATCTATGCCAACAACACAACATACACTCCTTGAGAGCTCTGTGGGAAAGCCTGGTCTTGGCCATGGCCTTCCTTAGGGACTCGGGGCTGTTCAGCCAGACTGCCTAGGGAACAACAACTACTACTACTACATGCTATACAAATAACAACCACACACTATGTGTACAATATATAGGTTTCAATCAACCCAAATATTTAATTTCTATTGAATTTTATACTTTCTGTGCCAAACTTTTTTCTATATTTATTTTTATGACACCTCCAAGGAGTCCAAGCGTGATGCTCCATTAACCCCTTAACCGCGGGTC